>JAXISO010000172.1:0-88854 GCA_036785465.1 Colletotrichum agaves
TCATTATCATTATTATTATTATTATTATTATTATTATTATTATTATTATTATTATTATTATTATTATTATTATTATTATTATTATTATTATTATTATTATTATTATTATTATTATTATTAGTATTATTAGTATTAATAAATAATATTTTATTTACTTAAAAATTATTATACTTTAAAACTTAAATAAAACTATTACTTATGTAAGGTAAATTCTTTATAAAAAAGCTTTAAATACCCTAAGTCTAAATTTAAAGTTTAGTCTAAAGTTCGTTAATTAATTATTATATAGAGATTACCGCCCTAACTAAAATGTTTTTACTTAAGCCTAAAAAATCATGATTTTGATTCAATCGCGGCGAATAAATCAACGGGGGTGTCATTTTTGATTCGGAACCCTGCAAGTTTCCCCTGGAGTCACTGCCCCTCGCGTGCTGCTGAATGCTGAATTGCGCCCTGGATCGAGCCAGGGTTTCAAGATTGTGAATTTTTGGGCATCTCTTCTGCGCGGATGTAGCCGTCGGGAGTGCCGACATGGGCGATGGTCAAACCTCACGGCATACACAGGGCAATTTCAAATCGATAAATACGATCATTTGGTATAAAAATAGATGGGCGAACTGTCATCAGGGCGAGTATATGGGAACCCTGGGAAGACGCGGGAGAAGATTCCTTAGTAGAGAAGAGGCGGACAGCGGGTGCCTGTCGTGGTGATAAGGTTCTGCTCGGACCCGTCTCACATCCAATACAGCCTCCTTGTCATCAACTTTGAAGCCCTTGACCATGACCGAGACCGTCCGGGTCGCTTTCGAGGGCTTTGATAGGCACAAATCGGGCCAATAGACGCGTTTTTTTTTTACATGGCGTGAGGCCGTCTGGCTGCCCCCACGCTTCGGGACGTGATCAGATGACATGCCGTCTTGCGCAATACACGGCATCGACTTCAGGGCCATTTCTTTGCTCGCCAATCTTGACTTGAACCTCAACGCCTTGATGAGGCGAAAGGGAGCTGTATTTAACGCATGGCGGGCATATCAGGCGCTGTGTCTCCTAGGCGAGTGTCGCCTTCAACCCTTGTAGCTAAGGTGTAAATCACCGAACCTAGGCCACAGGTGACTCGGGACGACCAAGACGGGGGACGGGAACGTGGTTCAAATGCAAGGCGCGGCAGACATGGACACTCGGCGTCGACGCGACGTGGAGTGGGCTGATGAGTAGATGAGAGTTTTGATCTATCGGTCAGTGAATAGTAGACAATAACGCCTTGTGGTTGACTCAGTTGGCGCCATCCGTGCCGGTCAGAAAGGCCAGACCAGAGACTCAGACAGCCACGCGCTGCACGGGAGGTCAAAAATGGCGATAATTTTCTTTATGTTGGTCCGATGAGACACTTCAAGGGGCGGCGCCGTGTAGATGGTGCGCATTGCCCTCGTACTGGATCATGGATGCCTGAAGATGGGAAGCAAAAAGCGCCATGACAATCCCCCACTCTGATGACTCCAAGGGGGGTCCAATTGGTACCGCAGTACTTCAGTCCAGCGAGAGACTCCAGAATGATGAATCGAAAAGCCTTTCTGCCGGACGGGCCTGCAGGGCTCCTTCGCTGCTGACATGTCCCACAAGGCGAGATTGGAGTTGCTCGCGGTTTATTTCGGTCCTTTCTTCTGGGAAACTGTGGCATTGACAGACGGTGATCGTGATATCGGATAGAGTGTTTGGTGTTTATTGTCGCTTTTCCCATGGTCGGTGTTGGCCAGCATTTGCCAAGTAGGTAGCGAGGTAGACTTTACCTCGGCACCTTAGATGCTATCCAAAGTGATGGGCGGCGAACGTCAATCCTTAAAGAGCATGGCGGAGTTCCGACTAACAGAGATGGCAGCAGGGCTTGTCCAGAAAAGGCTTGCTCGGCACCGGGAATATTTCAGAATGAGGTTTAGGGCGGGGTAATGACACAGAGCCGCGAGGGAAAGGGGCTTTGGACGAACAGACAGTGTGATGGATGTTGCGGACTTCGTGGGGAGGCGAGGACTAGTCATGGCTCCGTCATGAACGGCACTTCTCGGCCGTTGACAATCGGCGCAGCGGTTTTGCAGATTTCCGTCGCATTTCAGGGCCATGACGAAGGCCGAAGAAGTTTGGATGATATGACGCCCGGCCTGATGATCTGGCCTTGTACGAGGAAAGAAACATGGGTGGAAAGAAGAAAAAAAAGGAAGAAAGGTGCCGGGTCGATTATCCGTCAGGCCGATCGCACATCATCTCAACCTGGACGACATGGGGCATGGACGAGACGTGAATGTCGCATAGCGGCGGGCGAGGGAAATGAGGAAGGGTTGCAGAAGTAGGCGAGTCGAGTCGAGTCGAGTCGAGAGATATTTGACCCGTTGGGAATTGACGGGCGGAAATAGGTAGGAAGGATGTGACCGCACGTGTTTCCCACTTGCCTTCTTCCTGTCCTCTTCTTCTTTCCATTTCTGTTCCTTCCCGTTCTCATGTCTGTGTCGGCACTGCGGCGGGCCTGTGCCCGTCTGGAGAACACTGGAGACTTGAAGGAGCTCAGACTCTGAGGTGTTTTGACTGCCCTGCGCTTGCCTGCAGTCACAGTCGCGGTGTATGTACCCGCTAGGATGTGGGCTTCAAGGTGGAGACGTGCAACGAATTAGATGATCGGATGATCGGGGGAACCTGGGCGATGGAAAGAAAGAACGCACCGAGGAAGGAACAGGTGGGTCCAGGCCATTTTAGAAGCTCTTTCCACATCACGTTATATGCTGGGGTTCGAGTAAGGCAACCGCAGGCAGGAGCTGCCTTCCATTTCTGAGGTGTTCTTCCGAGTGCTGTACAGACATGGAAGGACCCGTCTTGCTACGAGAGGAGCCCCAAATGAGTTGATGCTGCTTTTGGAATCCAATTCCATATATATCCTTCCAGATCCAATTTCCCGGGAAAGAACAGTCAAGGAAAGACCACTTAAGTATATGAATATATATATACCTTAGCTGTAGTTAATAGTAGTAGGAACTAAGTAATGCCAAGTCTTGATTAAAAACTAGTTCTAAAGTCAATATAAACTGGGGCGCACTTGGGAATAGTGGCGGCCACACCGCACCTAAGGTATCGAAAATAGCGCCTGTCGTCCCGTCTTAATGCGTTCTGCTAAGGTCCCCACAGCAACCTAATGCTCCTGAAACGCCCCTACTGGCACCCGGTACCATTGAACCTTGCCCATCACCCATGGATCGCCCTGTCCGATTCCAGCAGCTCCTGATTAGCGAATCAACAGCTCACCTCAGCTTCCAGTGGACTTCGGGGCTTAAGAGGTACATTATATTCCGTGGTGATCCGCGCTGTCATCGAAGTACCTTTATTTTTTTCCCGGTCATCCCACCCCAATCATCCGGAGCCCACCACCTCAGCCTTCACTGCCGCCAGCGCCCCCAAGCACCGGGGCAGGGCACTTCAAGTACGACAGTGAATGGAACTGCCCTGACAGCCACAGCAGTTAATGACCGACTGTCTGGTTGACCGCGGGTCGCGTGGAACCTCCTCCGTCTCTTTCGTCTCCCATGCTCCTCCAATACTGTGCTCGACGCTCCTCCAAACAACCAACCACCATCGAGTCCACGCGACGACAAAGCCCGTCTTGTTCCGCCGCCCCCCTCTCGCGAATAGCTTCAACTCCTGCGAAGAGACCCGGCCGTCAAACGATGAGACGTGCTGACTTCACTAACACCCGACCGAACCCCTCTTTCACCAATCTCTCCGCTTCGTAAACCTCTAGGCTCCCGCCATCTACATCCTCCGCAATATCCAGTTCTCAAGCCCCCCTTCCAGACTTTCAGAGAGTGACACCACCCGATCCGGTTCGCACTACTGACATCGAATCCCTCGCTCTGAGCTTTAGACTGGGGATCTTTCTCAGTCGACCGCCCGGCTCATGGATGCCGCCGCCGTCTTCCGCCATGGCCTGGGCAACATGAATTTGATGGCGCGAAACCCGCCATATCATCACCATCCGCCGCCGCCCCCTCCGCCTCAGAACTACCACCAGGCTCTGCGCGCCCCGCCTCCGAGTCGTGGCGAAGATAACGAGAGCGATGGCCCCTCAAACCGCATTGCTCATACCCTCACTGCCTGCTGTCGCTGTCGTCAGGTGCGTACGCCCTCGCCCTGTTTTGGCCCCCACCATGTGATACCATCCCTCGCCTGGATCCGTGTTGACTCCTCCCTCTGTAGCGCAAGACCCGATGTGATCCAACTCTGCCTCGATGCCTGCCGTGCGAGCGCGCTGGCTCCGTCTGCGAATACTTCGACACCACTAAGGGGAGGAAGATAAACCGTAATTATGTCATTAAGCTGCAGGAGAAGGTACGCGCCCTCGAGGCCGAGCTGCGCCAGTATACCGACGAAGACAACGAGTTCCCTCATATCGACGAGGACATGGTGCGCCCCGGAGGCGAGGTCCGGTTGAACGACACCGACGAGACACCTCGTTATCTCGGACCTAGCAGCGGCATCGCCATGACCCGCTTGCTCGTCCAGGGCGCGAAGCTGTTGACGGACTCGAAGCGAATATCTGAGCTGATTCCTGAAGTGCGGGCAAGGCGCATGACGCGCATGCAGTCGATTGTCATGACGAGGGATCGCAAGAAGAGCTATCCTATGATCAGCGCACATCCCGCCGCTAACCTGCCGACGAGACCTATTGCGAATAAGCTGGTGGACGTCTTCCGTCAAAGATGTGAGCCTTCTAGCCTTCACTCTCCACTCTCATGTCGCAACTTCCAAAGACTGACCTTTGTGCAGCCCAAGTCTTTTGGCCTACACTGCACGAGAAGCAGTTCCTGGACGACCTCGAAGCCGTGTTTGCTGGAGATCAGGACCCGTACAAGAACTTGATTGTCCGAATGGTGTTTGCCATCAGCCTCCAGAAACTGGATCCGCAGTACGCTGGTCTTGCGGACAGTTACTATTTGGCAGCTATGGAGCATTTCGAGGCTGTCGTTTGTCCAAAGGACTTGAAGTCCCTGCAAGCTCTTGCGCTCATTGGACAGTACTCCTTGTTGACTCCAACAAGGACTGCTGTGTACTACATGGTGGGCTTGGCCACTCGAATTTGCCAGGCAGAAGGCCTCACCGACGAGAAGAACATTTCACAAAGTTACCAGCTGGACCCATTGACAATCGACATGCGCCGCCGCCTTGCCTACATCGTAACCTCTATGGAGGCAGGTTTGGCACACAGCATGGGTCGGCCGAATGGGTTCTCCAAGGTCGATGACCGCATGGATGTCGAGCCCTTTGCGACCGTGGATGACGAGTACATCACCCCTGACGGTATTCTTCAAGGTCCTGAGAGCGAGAACAAACTTGTTGCCCTGCACTTTTTCAAGATGCGCATGGAGCAAGCCGAGATTAGAAGGGTGTTGTACGAGAAGAAGCGTGACGAACCGAAGGATGAGAACCACCGCTGGTTTGCCAACATGGAAAGGGACATCCAGAACTGGATAGACTCCTCGCCTCAAAACCCATCTTGGTGTCGACCATGGTAGGTAAATAGACAGCGACAGATAAACCAAGCTAACAATTGACCCCTAGGTTCACCGGTAGATACCATCAGATGCGCATCTTCCTCTATCGACCGTCTCCGCAAATACCAAGGCCTTCCCCCCGTGCTGCGTCCATCTGCTTCGAAGGCGCTGCGTACATCGTCAATCTGTCGAAGCAGCAGATGGAAAAGGCAGCTGTCGACATTACCTGGGTATTCTTGCTGAACCTTTACATGTCTCTCAACACGCTTCTTTGGACCGTGTCATACCCCGAAATCAGACAAGCTCATCCGCGCGAGGAAGTCGAGGAATTGGCAGACCAAACCCTTGACATTCTCGAGCAATGCACAGAGCGCTGGCCTGGAACCGCTCAAGCCGTCCAACTGTACTCCATTTTCGCCAAAGCGTGCTTGCAGAGTTACGAAGCCAGAGGTACCCCTAATCTACAGCCGTCTAGCACTTTCACCACTCCACCGTCTTTGTTTGACGGCAACTCGCCCCAGGGTTCAGAGAACTCGGCGTCAACCGCACCAACGGCCGCTCCCACATACAAAGTCAACCCGCCGCATAACCCACCCCAATTCAGCTTCGTCTTCGACGCAACGCCCGAGTCAATGAACACATACCAATGGGACAATAGCTTCCCGCCACCGCAACCGACTTTCCGCTCCAATTCAATCTGGGGCAATCCTTCCACTGATGGCATGGGTCGTCGATTCTCAGCGTACCCACCTGAATCACCTAGGGACGACTCTACTCCTCCGGCAACGACCACGCCTGGTTACACCTCTTCACCACCAAGTACCGTTGGGAACGCGCTTCCTACGCCGCCAGAGTCGCTCAGCCATCAAGTCGGTACACCATCCAATTCCAGTTGTACATTCTCGCCACCGGCAATGGGCACACCAGGAATGGGTGCTCCCGCCATGTCGCACTCCTCCCCTCTCATCTTCCAGCAAGGGACGCCGACCATGGTGGGACACAGCACGAACATGTCTCCTCCCCCTCCTCCGAATCCAGGACAACCTTCAAGAGGCCTCAACTTTGGCGTCCCGCCATCCTCCAGCCAAGCTCCCCCGCAGAGGCCACTGCCCACCTACAATCCCGTCAACGACTGGTTCAACCCGCCGCCTCCCTTTACCAACCCGGACGTCTTCAGCTCCATGAGCAACAGTTTCTTCGGGGACTCGCTTCAAATGAACGGTTACAACGCCCAAAACCAAGGTCTTGGCCTCGAACAGTTCGGGGTAGGCCAGCCCTTCAACTGG
Source organism: Colletotrichum agaves (assembly GCA_036785465.1). NCBI lineage: Eukaryota > Fungi > Ascomycota > Sordariomycetes > Glomerellales > Glomerellaceae > Colletotrichum > Colletotrichum agaves. The sequence goes on from JAXISO010000172.1 coordinate 6,815, forward strand.
TCTCCTGAGCGCCAGGGCAGTCTCAGCCAGCAGCAGCAGATGGAGTTGATGAACGTACTGGAGAACGAGGGAATGAGCGATATTGACGCCCTTCTCAACATGGGCATGAGCGGCGCCGCTGCTCCCACAGGCGGCTGGTCTCAAGCGTGAGCGTGAAAAGTCACAGATTAGATATACTTGGGATTCAACCACCCAGATGGAGTTTCGGGGTCATTGGGAGTGAGGTACAGGGCTCAACTGCTTTGGGAAACAGGTCATGCGAGGGCGCGCGCGCTTGGGTGTGTGTGTGTGTGTGTGTGTGTGCGCGCGTAGGTGTATATATACCACGGAGTCAATTATTGGTAGGAGGAGGTTTGCGTTGGAATTTCGGATAGACGTCGCGGCGATGCGCCTCCGCGAAATGGTCCAAGATATTGGTAATCGATTCAATCATCGTTAAAAGCTGCCGTTCGTTGCTGGGCCGTGTACTCATCCCATCATCACAAGCCTCGTAAAGACGCCATCAAGCCAAGATCAGGAACTAGAAAGCGGTTGGGAGAAGAAGTGATTCATCCAGATCTAGTAATCAGGGTAACTGCCCATCCTCCCGGCTGGTGGCGAACCAGCCCTGCCGCCACGAACACGTGGGTTGCCAGTATTTATAGACTAGCCAGAAGAACCAACAATACGTTCCTCCACAAAGACCGCGCCTGCGTTGTGAGCGGACGGGCGAGGCAATCAACCCTTGGACCCTCGCTCTTTTTGACCATTGGGGAGAGCGGACTGAAGCAGTTCGGAATCATCTTTATCTGTGACGAGGATGTTGGCCAGGAATGCTCGAGCGAAGTACGAGATCGAGGTACGAACCGGACGCGGCTTGATGCCAGTGACAAATAATGCCGGACATGCGTGGTGTCCAAATGCCGAAGATACCGAGGCAAAGGTTGGCACTGTCGAGTTTTCACCATCAAGAAATAATATGACCTTGCGGGCACGGGTTGTAAGGGGAGCTAGGCTTTGACCAAACGCTTGCGCGTTGAAGTGTGTTTTGTGAGATTTCGCGGTGCTCGAGATGGCATACGAAGGCAGTTTGATGCGTTGTGCCCAGGACCAAAATCCTTTTCTGGACCTATGCAAGGGTTCGATGGAGGAGCAGTAGGCTCACATTGCCTCCCACTTCTTCGATATCCTAGGTAAGACTGGTAAGCCTGGGACAGCAGCGAGTAGAGGAGCTGTTATTGATGAATAGAGAAAGCACAAGGACATGCAATCGGCGTTGCCGAGCACGCTGCCAAGCGTCCCTCTTCCCATCCTTAAACCTGCTAGAGTCTCCGTCATGCCCTGGAAATGAAAAGGCCAGTTCGCCCTGGACCTAGCCAGTCCAAGTTAGAACTTGGTCGATGATGAGAATGGTGATGATGTATGCATCACGAGGACATATCTACCGCGAAGGGTGCATGTCGCCAAGTGACGCCCTTGGTCAGAAACCTCGATTGCGTCGTGCGTGGACGTATCGCGTTCAACAGCGTTAAAAAGAGAAAAACGATAATGAAAAGCCGTATCCACGACCTTCGATGCCGAGCTCGGCTATAAATTTCCGTGCAGTTGAAGTATTTTGTTTCGAATGGATAGCCTCGCCCCTGATAACAATGCCGCAGCAATTGAAAAGGAAAAAAAGTGTGCTGATACTCAGCCACTAAGAGCAGAGACTTTCCAAGCGAACCCAAAATGATCAGGGTAATTCCAATGCAAAGGATGACATTGAAGACAGCCTGATTGTGAGGAACAAAATGAGAGCAGTAGGACTACTCTTGGAAAAATTGTTGTACCACTGTGTCGAAGCGCTGCCCGCAGAACTCAGGGCCAGCAGTTGAAGGGTCATGCTGAGGACCTCGAGAGCTGGAGTCATCTCAGGCTATAGGGGAGACAGCAGCGTTGGGCAGAGGAAGGTGCGCTCGAGTTCAAAGATTGGTGATGATTCACCGGCTGCTAATTGTCAACGCATGTAATGAATGAAGTACTGGGATGGATTCTGACCTTGGTTTGAAGTGATTGAAGTGATGATACAACGCGCCGCACGAGTCCGGTCTCCAGCGCGAGGTGGCAGTTTAAGGTCATGCTGAGGACCTCAAACGCTATGCTGCAATCGTCCCACACTGAACGGGAAACAGCAGCGTTGGGGGGAAAAGGTGCGCTCAATTCTGATATTTGGTGATTGGTGAAGGCTACTTACCATTAACATATGAAAGAAACTTAAAAAGAAACTTGTGGGGAGGTGTATTCTTACTTCCATTGTGATAAGCATTACAAGCCACCGCGCAAGCCCAGTCTCCAGGACGAAGCTTGGAGCCGGCCATTGCACCGAAGTGCAAGCTTCTAAGAGACGCCACAGCAGACAACTTGCTGCTACTAACGGCTCAACACATACATGGCTTGGACCACAGCGACCTACGTCGTCAACGGGGGGTTTGATCATTCGACCAGGCAGACGTAGGTAGGAAGATTTGCAGTGATGGAAGCATTCTGCAATGAGTGGCTACCCGGAAAAGGAGGAAAGTCGATTATAGAGAAGAAAAGAGGGAACGTGAATGCCCTTCTCTCCCCCGAAGAGGAGAGAAGGCTTGTGAATATGCGAAGACTTTTTTGTACTGATGTGAAGATATGGTGGTGAGAAATTTGGGTTGGGAGGAAGCAACAGTAGAGAAGTGGGTGGGTAAACGACACGGATGGGCGAGAGGGGAGGGGGAGGGAAAGAAGGGAGGATGGGATTTTCTGCCGGCGGCCTAAGGTAAAGCGGTGGCAGTTGAATAAGGTAAGCGAGATGGTTTTGTGAGGAAGGTGGGAAGTTTTCATTAGAAGTCAGTGGGAAGGGAAGGTGGTGGGCGAAGCAGCGGTTTGCGATATTGAAGGAAGGAGCTCCCAGGGCAGGCGCAGAAGGAGGTAGAATGTTACGTCATTGAGGTCGAATATGACGGTCCGGTCCTACAAGCGGACATGGGACTGAACGGGATTGCCTCTAGCGTGCTTGGAAAGAAGAACATCAGCTGAGACGGTACTGCAAGACAGGCACAGCACTTGGTGGGAACGGCGAAGATGAAAAGAAGTAGACGATGACATAAGAGAAACCACTCTCCAAGCTCACAATCGTGATATCGCCTGATGATTCATGAACTATCTGCCTATGCAAGCCCATCACAGAGCCACATGAAAGTGCTGGCACTGCTTCATTGCAAAAGTCTCTTACATCCCTTGCACGTTTGGGATTACAATCAGCACCCATGATCACATATGCGATAGACCTCGGTGTAGCTAGCGAATGATTGGATTTATATACGAAGCATCAGCATGAGAAAGATGCCGACAAGCGAGAAAATAAAAAGAGGGCAATATATACATGAAACTTTCGTTCCTCAGAATGACAGAAATGCAAAAGTGGCAACAAGAATCTCTCCCCTTTTATCCCTGACCAACCGACAAACGCTATCTTTATTTCGCAAGTCTGTGTAAGTCGTCATCGATCATCTTCTTTCATAACCCGGCGGCCCAGAAGGGAGACCTTTCCCGGAGACAGCACTCTTACAAGCACTGAGAGTACCAGTCGTTGACCTTGGTGCACGTGTACGGCGAGACACAGGTCGTCGGGCCGGTCCAGCCCTGGCCGCCGCACTGCTCGTACTGCTTGGCGCCGGGGCCGGTGCCGGGGCCGGCGGTGGAGCTCGTGCGAGCCGAGCTGGTGGTGCTGGTTCGGATGATGGCAGAGGAAGTAACGGTGCCGCTGCCGCCGCCGTCGTTGCCGTTGTTGAAGGTGGAGTTGATGGGGCCGAACTTGATGTTGGAGAATTTGACGTTGCTGTTGGGGACACTGGCCTCTACCTCGGCGGGGACGCCGGAAGAGGTGGAGCAGGATCCGCGGTCGGCGCCGAGCTGGCCGGCCTTGTCGACGGGGTAGGTGGAGTCGAGCCAGAGCATGTTGGCGTAGTGGTCGTCCCAGAGGGAGAGGACGAGGACCATGGGGGAGGCGACGGCCTCGGACATCTTGGCGAACCCTCCGTGGATGTTGAAGTAGTCTCCGTCTTTGAAGGCGGTCTTCTGGGCCTTACAGAAGGCGGGCGTGAGGGAGTTGCCAGAGTTGCCGGAGATGGTGGACTCGGAGTTGGCGATGACCTTGCCATTTTGGACGTAGAAGCGCTTGATCTCGGAGAGAGTGCCGTCGGAGCCCTTCAGGAACTGGGTGACGACGGTGACCTTCTGAGTGGTGTCGATGGTGTTGGAGGAGCCTGGTCCAAAGAAGCTCTTGTTGCCCTGACGGTACGGGTTGAAGTCGCATCCATCGGGATCGCAGTCGCCAGCGTAGCGGTCAGAGCTGTAGGTTCCTCCGCAAGAATCGCCGTTGCAAGAGTGGTAGGTGTTGTTGCCACAGGGGTGAGCGGTGTAGGCGGTGGAAGCCGAGTTGGCCTCTGGTGGGATGTTAGCCAGCTTCTTCAGCATGGGTTCGAGAGCGAGCATGCTTACCCCAGATATCCATCTCAGCGCAGCAGGCACCAAGGGAACCGACACCGGAGTTGACATCGTTACTGGAGGGGGTCCAGCCCTCGACGTTGGCCTGTGAAGTGATGAGCGTTGTACTCAGGTGAGAATTGATTGTTTACTTACAATACCGTTAATGAACTTGACGTCACGAGGGCACTGCGAATCGCAATAACCAGTACCGTATTTGGCACCAGCCTTGTTGGTGGAGAACTTGGAAACACCACCATCGGCGTCCATGGAGACGAAGTACAGGGCGCCGTTCAGACCACAGCCGATGTTGGAGACGTCAACGTCAAAGGTGAACTCGTTACCGAGCAGAGTGAACATCTAAGTTGGGTTAGCGGATACTCATATTTCCCAATATCTGAGGATTACTCACCTGGTACTTGGTGTCGCTCTCCATGAGGTAGACACGGCTACCAATGTTCGTGCCGTAGGCGTGTTTGGTCACGAATTTGAGGTTGAGCTCGGAACCGCTAGTGGTGATACCGTAGGTGCCCGGGTAGTCGGCGCCGTCGACGCAGCAGTTGGTGGCACAGGTGCTTCCTGAAGGGCAGATCGTGGTGTCCCAAGTGTTTCCAGTGTAGCAGTTGGTCGAGCCCTGAACAGTGCGAGTCCATCGCCAGTTGGCATCGATAACAACAGAGCCGGCAACGTCGGAGCAAGAGCCGCCAGCAGCGCACTTCTGCCATGTCAGCGAGGGGTGAATCTCGGTCCGGGAGGAGCAGGCCTGCTGGGCGCGGGCTGCGGCCACGAAGGCCATGAGGGCGGCGAACTTGGTCTGCATCGTGAACGATGGTTTAGTGGTGCCGGGGTGATAGGGTAGAGAGACTCTTGAATGGTCGGGATAAGGATAAGAGAAGAGGATGTTCTTCGTCGCGGAGGACGAAGGGATTATATAGGGATGGTTCCTTGAGGAAGCCTCTCATGACTGCCAGTTGGCTACGAGACTTGAGTCACTTGCACCTCCACTCGTTTCGCTACCGGCGGTCGGTTTGGCGAGCCTCCCCAGTCGCCGAGATAGGGGGGATCCGACAAAACAAGGCATCCGGCCCACGAGACGATCTGGATCCATGACATTGCTGACCTTGCGTGGCCGGGAGGCATCCAGGGACACTTGGCGTCTCTTCAAAGGTATGGGGAACGCGGCTACATCGTAGTGTGGCCGGCGAGAGCGCGGGCCTGAGCACATGCGGAACATGGCAGCGCCTTTACGAGAAAGGAACGTTCCGTCCATGGGTCATGATGCTTCGTCGTCGAGCCCAGGTTGGGAGAAGGCACGTCGAGTCGAGTTGGAGGATTGGGCTGTCGACATTGACATTGGGGTATACACGACGTGTGCCCTTCTGGCCCTAGATCCCGGCCCGGACGAGGCCAACAAACGATGTCACCTCCGGCGATGCGGCTTGTCACAGCTCTAAACGGAGAAAATGGCGCGATCATGTCCAAGAAGGACCATGAGGTTGCCCGATATGTAGACACACCCCGCCGAGCTCATTGGAGCACTTATTCCCGCTGCACCCATCGCGGAGGAGAGCCGCCGAGTACTACTGCCTCAAACTGTCCAGTCAGCCTACAGTGCTGCAAAACGACGCAAATTATCGTGAGAAAATGATAGGAGTCGTTTCACTGGTATGAGAAAGTTGGCGCAACCTCGTGATCATGTTGCTTCCCGAAGATCCCGTCACCCTGACTTCACTGACTTCACTGACTTCACTGGCAACCTCTGCGATGCCCCTGAATACTTCCATCGCGCAGCACTTTTTGGAGATGCTCCCCACACTCTGCAGGGGTCAGCCGCCCAACCTTCTCAGAACATCGCGGCGGGAAGAGATTCTCCCCGCATAACGCTATTGGGCGTCCGGAACTGACTGCCATGCGCCCGTTTGGTTCCTTGCCGTGGAAACCACGGTTATTCCGCTTTCAGGCCAGTCAGAATGCTGCCGTTGAAAGCCAGAGAGATTCGTGTGATACGAGTGATTTTCAGGGGCCTGAGGCCTGTCGACTTTGGAAATCGTGATGCCAACATGCTTGGCCCACTTGGCTCGGAATTTAGGTAATAAATTGATTGATACTTCAATCAATGCCTACCAGGCGGATAGCTGCGAGCAATTTGCAGGAAAGGAAATGCGGCCCTGATCCAATCTGGCGGCGGATGAAGCTCCTATAGTACATGGGTTAAGACCACACCACTTGCCTGGTCACATTGGCTCGTTGCAATTTCTTCTTCGGCTGATGATTGGTACCATGGGATTCTTTTGGCGGCCACGCAGCGACTTGTTGCGAAGCAACAACTCAATCCGGTATTCTGGCCTACAGGATGCAGCCCGTCGAGTCTTATGGCACCCGCCCTCAGACCCCAGCGTCTCCGCGTCGCAAATTGCCAAGAGCCCTTGAATTTGGCCGTGACAACCACAAGTGCTGGACTCTCTGGGCAACAAGGGTCTAGAAGCTTGAGCTCAGCCTCCAGCCATGGCAGGGTCCAGATCGAAGCTGGATTTGGCGGTGATCGGCAAAGCTCTTGACGACACCATTTCAAGTCGACGAGAGACTGAGATCGCCTGGGACTCAAATATTCAGGAACAATCTTCCCCTCCATGGGCTCAGACGTGACGGCTCATGTCCATCATAGCTCTGGAGCGTGAGGGTCCGAATATCCTCATGTATGCTAGATCTGAGTGATCGTCGACGCCAATAGCGAGATGGTTGCCAAGATTCTCCCCACGAAGACGTCCATCGCCACAACACTGTTTGAAGCTTTGCTCAGCTGACATCTGTCGCATCCGCATTTTCGACTGGCGGCTTGAAGATGACCGCTTCCCGTGATGCCGTTGCGCCACTGACGGCAGCCACTCCCGGGAATGACCCGTTCAGAAATAACTTGCGCTGCTGCGGCAAAACATAGAGGATGCAGCTTCACGACAGATACGCGGAGGAGGTTGACAACAAGGTCCGGATAGAAAGCCGACTAGCTCTTTGGCAACGAGGGAAGAATAGCCACCAGAGCTTCGTCGTTATGTCGGCCGTCCAGCATCACGAGGTTACACGCATTTGATGTACTGCTCGCGATCTCGGGTTCACCTGCCTGGAATCACGTCCTGCCAGGCACGAACAGGTGACTGACAACGGATAGGCCAGGAACGTGAGACCATGCCGCCGTCGGCACCAGCCGGCCGTGATGATAGGCGAGTGTCGAAGCGAAGCCGCAAATGAACGGGATGTGACTGAACGCCCGCGCACGGCGTGGGCCCTGTAATATCGACGTGCTTCTTTAGTGGGGCATGACGGGATCTGTCCCGCGCCGCTCGGAAGACGTAGCGGACAGAGCCTTATCGTAAGCAGGCGAATGCATTGGACCAACTCATCCAGCGGACAGCAAATCGCCGTGAATTTCGGTATGAGGCCAATTTGGAATCAGGCTCACAGTGTAGATGGCGAGAGGCATTTCCGAGAGGCGAGACCAAGCTTGGATTGTACGCCTCGGGCGACGCTCATCCTGCGGGATTGTGCCCTCATGAGCTGATGGGCAGACTCAGCCATGCTCGTCTGGGGGGCTGGTTTTTCCACTTCTAGCCACTTCTCATCTCTAGACCTGCGCAACGGTGGTGGAGATTGCAACGGCGCTTGACTACGTGCATGTTCTCGCCCTGAATCTCGTAGCGTGAGCGCAGAACAGGCATCAGAGCGTCGCAGGTACCACCGGGTAGCTCCAGCCGCCATCGACCCATCTGGAAACACGCGTCAGATTGTTCATAGACTCGGTAAAATTCATAGTGGGGGACCCATCGGAACTTGAACGGCAACATTCCTACAAAGGCAAGGCGCGCGTCTGGATTGCGGAGGTTGAAGTCGAGGCTCCGTGTTTTGAGCGTCCCGATTCGGTTTGTCTTGCCACGGCGTCGTACTGTCGGTCGGAGCAGACCAGAGCAGCGTAGACCGCGGATTGCTGGAATGTCGAGGAACGGAAATAACTTGTGAGATTTGGTGCGCGGCGATCGAAAGGCACATTCAGCATCACATGACGGAGGAGGAGGTGATGGAGAATGGTGCTTTGGTGAAAGTCCAGGGCAAGACGGGCGTGAAGGGAAGACAGGGGAAGGGAATCTAAGGGACCAATCTAAGAATGGGTACAGTGTCTATAGCCGACCCCTCTGTCGCACACTGTCTCGCGCCGGCCTTTGCCGTCATTGCCCGGCATCGGTAATAATCACCAGAAACTGCTGTCCACAAAGCTTGCCATGTTGATTGACCCAATACAGCAAGTCTACACTATGATGCCCATAGAGAGGCAGCACCTCGATACATATTACCCCGAAAGCAGCTGGACTATCTCGCAACCTGGCTCGCAGCCGGACTCCTTGACTGCCTTGGTCAAGGCCCAAATATCCCCAGTAAACGCCTGTCAGAACCGTCCTCCGCCCTGCATCATATACACACAAATCATCGACGCGAGGCCAAGGATTCCCTGAAGCCTCAGAAACGATCGAGTGAGGCCATGCCGTACTCCGTTTCCTTCCACTTGCGGTTGAAGCCCACATGGGACTGGTCCGAGCTGTTGCTTGTTACGCTGTTCTGATGACAGTAAGGTGCATGTTCTTCGTTTGACGAGGCAGCTTGCCATCTCGCTCATAGACCAAGCCACAGTTTTGGCATAGAGACTGTTTCGAATTAGCTGGATGAATCTGATCACAAAAGAGCATCGAGACTTACTCTCGGTCCAGCGGGACCAGGTCTCACTGCCCATACACTTGCGCCCCAGAGAGCGCAGTGCCAGCACCTCCACGACATGCGTTCCTGATCTGTCAAGCCGCTTCCAGCGCCATACCCAGATCCCACATCTGGCGTTCCTCGTCCGCCAGGTGTTCCAGATCGGCCCAGGGGGCTTAGACTGCGGAATCGGCGCTTCTTCTTGGATCGCTCACCTCGGCCCATTCGCTCCTCCTCGGGGGCCTCTACCACGTTCCCAAAGCCGGAAAACGGTACCCCGCCCACCAAGCCCGTCGTCGAACTGAATCGAGCAGTTTCGCGGCGAAGTCGTCTAATTTGTCGTTCCCTGTCTCCCTCGCGCTTCTCGATCTCCTCCCTGCTGAGGAATTCCACTTTGGGCTCCCAAGGATCTCCAAGATTCTCAGGGTCATAACGCCATCCCGCATCGGCTCCAGCCGTAGCGTCGTTAGGGAATTCGCGTAGGCCGTTCCATCCCATGACAAGGCCACCAGCTTCGCAAGCTTCCTTCTTCAACCGCAACACTGCCTCGTAAATCGCATGGGTGACAGCCGGAACCCACTCTCCTGTCAGTCCAAGGTCCTCGCACGTTTGGGCAGCAAACGCCTCGGGCATTCCTGGGGGATGCAGTAAAGACCACTCAAACTTGTCCGTGTAGAGTGTCGACTGAAGGTTGATGCTAAGCGTAACGATGCACCGGTAAGCATCATCGTGGTCGTAGTCGTCGGATCCGACTGGTATGGGGCTTGCCCGTGCAGTGACGTCCGGTGCTGAGGTCGCCTCCTTGACCCTCGACGGGGTCCCTAAGCCGCCATTCTGCATGGGGGTATCGGAGCGACTGATGCCTCGGGTAGCAGGAGTTGGGGAGTCGTCGCGGTTGGCCACGGAGCTTGTCTTGGTCGCGTCATTGTTGCCAGGGTTCTGCGACTGTGCATGAAACAACGGGTGCAAAGCAACGCCAGCGTACTCCTCCAGCTGCGTTCGGATCTGCTTCGCAATCTCGGGTATGAAGGATTTAGGGTTCGGTAGATCCAGATCCTGAACGTAAGTCTGCGCAAATTGGTCGGTGGTGATGACGGTCTCATGCAAGTTCCACAGGAAGTTGTCGCGCAACCGGTAAGGAGGTGTGATTTCTGGTGTTCGATACTGAGGGAGACTCGTGTCGACGGCGTGACCCCCCAAGGGAAAAGGTACCTGGGGAACGAAAGCCGGAATATCGAGCTCAATTCGGATTGGAATCAGGGTCAAGGGAAGGTCGGCTTGCGCAGAATTTTGTTGGTCGTTGCGCACTTGGCGTCCCTTGCCAAACCATTCTCTCCAAATGCCTTGAACCTCGACGGGCTCGTTGGTATCCTTGCCCGCCTTATCGGACAGGTCCTGCCTGTTGGCAGTCTCTTCCCTCCTCAAGCTCCGTAGACCGGTAGGGCGACGGCGGCTGTCATCATCGTCCTCGTCAATGTCATCGTAGCCATCCTCGGCGTAGTTGATGATGGTCGTTCCGCGCTTCGTCACTCGCGAGGTAGGTCCCGTCGGTCCCGCGCTCTGTAGGACTGGTGTCAAGAGAGAGTTGTTGTACGTTCGGATGCGCGGCGCGTATGTGGACAGGAACGCCTGCGGCTTCGATCGGGCGTCCATGTTGAGATGCTTGGAGACTCAATGGGACATCGCACGCCGTCGCAAGGCGCTGATCGAGGGAAGGACACGTCGAACGCGATCAGGGAAGTCGAGGGCGGGGATCGCTGCGCATAAGCGAATGCAACCGGACTATCGCTTTGCACGTGTTGCTGCGTTGAGCAAGTTGGAAGCGGCCAACGATGCTTGGGCGCAAAAGCTGCTGAAGGTGAGCGCCGATTGCAAATGGGTGTGGATCGCGTTGGAAATGCACTTGGAGAGCAACGAGGCGCGTAAAAACCCAGTCGGCGTTTTCCGACCTTGCGCAAGGGCTAGTGCCAAATAAGGCTTAGCGCGAGCATAGCTCCGACTCCTCACCGAAACGTTCACCGAGCACTTCCACCGAGGTGAGACACCACACTCCTCCTCAAGGTATCGTGATGCACTGTAAGATTGGTTTTTGACAGACATTTCTACACAAGGCCAAAATTCAGTCATCGTTGCACTCGAAACTCTGAAATTTCCAAAACTCATTGCAACGATAAATTTCCCCATCCTCCTTACACCCACACACGAGTTGTCCTCTAATTTGATAGGTGGCTTGGATCTCTTGAATCCACTGAGACATGTATTTCTGCGCATCAGCTTTCTTTTTATTGTCTCCTCGATATCACTTCAAAGAATAAAGTCAAGGCTGCTGAAGATTTGCATAGAAGACTTGAAAGGTCATTCGCAGATCAAAGCTTGGCATCGAAGGCAAACATGTCACAAGACAATATCAAGGATGTGATGAACTGTGTGATTTCACTAGAAGTTTTCTATCTGTCTAAGTAGACTGGTGTACGCCCCAAGGCAGCACTGATACCCGTGATAGAATCTCTTCCCCAGATCGCAAACGATGCAAGCAATTTCCGTCTGAAACATCTCTTGTCCCTGCACTCCCATGTGAAGAGCAAAAGACTTCAAGAGTACTAGAGCTAAATAAAGTCCCAAGTAACGCCCTGGACGCGGCCCACAGTGAGGGAGCCCATAAGAGACCTGAAGACAGTGGGGCTGACGTCGACATCGCCCACGGCGCAAGAGGGGCAGGTGTCAACCACAGTAGCCTTCGCGGTCTTGCCGTTGGCGCGGATCTGAATCTGCTTACCGCAGATAGGGTTGTTGTTGGGGTTGGGTCCATTGGCCATCTTCGCGGCAGACAGAGCAACAACCATGTCACCCTCGTTGTTGTCCTTGCCGCAAGAACCCTTACCAGGAGTGTAGTAGGTCATCTCGCCAGTAGCAGAGGTAGCAGCGATCTGGCGGGAGGCAAGAGAAGCGTTCTCATCACTGGAAGAGCAGGTTAGAACTTGGCTCTGAGAAAGAAAGGAAGATTCACGTACGCCTCGATGTCAGCATAGACACGGCAGACAGTGTAGAGGTACAACTGCAAGTCGGGATTGCCCACAGGGGTTCGAATACCCTTGCCACCAGAGCTGCCACAGCCAATGTGGGTGGCCTTGGCTGAAAGAAGCTGACCTGTGAAGAACTCATGTCAGCAAAAGGAGACAAGTTGCTGGTCCAAATAGAAAATCGCTAACCAGGAACATTGGTGAACATGAAGCCCTCGAAAGCCTCCTGATTGTTCTCGTTGCTAAGCCACATCTTGGCAGACTCAGTGAAGGGATGGGTGATCTTCACATAGCTGGGGTTCTCAGTGCGGACCATGCTGATGAGCTCGCCAGCGCCCTTGCGAATGGAGGCAGGAGCATGGTCCATGAAGTCAACAAGAGCACAGTGGCCAGACCAGAGATGGGCATCCTCCTTGAGGTTGTTGTCCCAGGCAAGGGGAGCCTGGCCAACCTCCTTGCGAGCCTGGTTGATGATCTCAAGAGCCTTGATCTCATCAGTGGTGGCAGGAGCAGCCTGGACAAAGCCAAGAGTGGCAGCGCCAATAGCAGCAGCAGTGAAGAGAGTCTTGGCAACCATTGTGATTGTTGGTGATGGGTTGGTATGGAGTGAAAGTGTCAAAGATGGAATATGGAAGAAGTGAAAAGGTCTCGCCTTGTGAACTTGTATGTGAATGGAAGTGAATGGGTTGTTGGGCTGTGGGTTGGAGGAGAAGAAGAAATCGTTGGCTGGTGGAGGAGAGGTGGGATTTTATATGTGGTTGAGGAGGAGGGGTGGAGAGGGTCCAAGATGAAGATGGAAGGAACCAAATAACGTGAGCCCTCCTTCCTTCTGTTTAGATATGGAAGGAGCATCAAATCAAGTCCAGAGGCAAGTACAGACCAGAACTCTGGTGAGAAGGACAAGAACCTGAACACCCCCAGTATTCAGCCCCAGTATGAGGATGACAGCTGCCGGTCCTACCAAACTAACTCTATCTTATATCCTCTTATCTGAGCACATATCAGTATTTCCCTTTTAAGAAAGAAGCAGCTGCTCTGAAGAAGAATACCAGGGGCAGTGATTGCTTTGTCTACCCCGCTTCTTGGACAGAGCGCCCAGTCCAGAGCAAACATGGATAGAGCTTCTGAACGGGAGATCACTGACTACATGATAGTTTGACATGAAAGAAGTCTGGTGAGTTTCCAACCGAAGTAGTAATGGCTTCTAAAGGCAAAACACCAGACCAGCCAGCATAATAGCTAGGTCTCTAGACATGGAAGCTATCATACAATACCTCCACAGATACGCGAGCCTAAGGATCTTTAGCGTCTTCCTGTTGATGCGCAAAAGAGTGAAATGTGTTCCTTCTGGAAAGCTACCTCCCTGTTGGGAAGGTAAGGCAGGAGTGCTCTCCTCCAACTCATAGCAACCTCCAAACCAGCTGGAGGGGGTTGGATAACCACACCATCGGCTCTTGTTGGCTCTTACAAAACACATGCCATACGACGCCTGGCAGTGATTTATCATGTTTGCGAAGTCGTTTTTTGACTAACTCATGCGTGTTGTTGTTCCGGCTTCTTTGATGCAACCTGCTACCCAGTGTGCCACAAGCATCGGCTCCTTTGGGAACAAACACCACAGCTTTTCTTGGTTACCCCATAGTTGAGCATGAACTGAGAGACAAAGGTATCGGAAACGGTCGTCAATCTATGACTTCTTCACAAAATCAACTTTTGGGAGTCTGGCGAGTGAGGTGATGTTCTGGTCTTACCTCCCAACTGATAAACCTGCTGTCTTGCTCCTTCTGATGCTCCTTCTTGCCGAATTTGACTCCTTCCCCCATGGGAAAAGGTGGTATTTCGTCATTTATTTTCTCATTTCACACTGTGTGAGAAGCAAGCCTTGGGTGGAGAAACTACTGTTTGCTGCCTACCTTATCTGCATTTGTACTACCACCCGGACTCAACCTCGCAACCCGATTTTCTTTGTCCCCCCGATCCTCTCATGAAAGTACCTTCCTCATCTGGTCTTCTGCATATCCCGGTAGCTCCGAAACGACGGTGATGTTTTTCTCATACCAGCTACGACTCGTCGTTTCCTCTTCGCCCCAGCCCGGCTTGGTCTCTCGCGTCAAGATGTCGGTCGCCGCCAACGTTCGGTTCTTCTCCGCGACAGCAGCCCAGTAATCGTGCGCAGACATCAAACCAAGTACCTCGAGCATGGATTTCAACCGTTCATCGTCGTTGGAATCTCTCTTCAAGATCTTCTCCATCATCTTGAAGAACTCCCACATGGTCGTGGACTCCGCCTTCTCGACGATGGCAATCACCAGCTTCGCCCAGTGGGCAACGAGCACCGGGTCCAACGTCCCCTCGAGGGCCCTAAACTCGATGGTGCCGCTGAAAAGCCGGGAATGATGATCTTGGACAGCATAATCGGCATCTGGACTAAGGTCGCCATGACGCTCGATCTTTTCCATAGCAACGGAAGGACGCATGAGCAATGTCGTCTCCGCACACCTTTTCAGACTTCTCAGAGTATTGGCTGACCAGATACGGTAGAACTCTCGCTGTAGCCGATCCGGCAGCTTCTCCATCGGCAGGACCGATTCCATCTCTAGCTCTAGGAGCTTATTCGGCCACACGACCCAGATTTCGGAGTAAGCTGGTAGGTCATCCAGTTCCTTGTCTGCCAGCGCCGACCCAGTACGCAAAGGAGCGGAATAAGCGTTCTTGGCGCGCGATGGATGGACGAGAGTGAAGAGGATAGGGTCGACTGCCCAAGCCAATGTGAGTATGCGCTTCAGGGAGCGGAATGAGAAGTTGTGTATGTTACCGACATGCACGTGCAGGCCGCAGGAGATGTCGAGCATCGGACGCATTTGGCTTCGAAGGAGTTTGACGACGCCAAAGATCTTCTCGAAGTCCTCTTTCCGGTTGCGGAGGATCGGGGTATTGAGCTCGCACCCGGTGATGCCTCCGGAGTATCCTAGCAAGCCCTTAGGGAAGTTGGAAACGCTTAAATCCTGGGTAACAAACCACGACTGGAAATTTGGTTTCACTTCAGGTATGAGATTGATTCGGTGTCCGAGGTCTTGAGCGACTATTCCTAGACCTTTGTTCCAATCCCCACCAGCAGACTCAGCGGCGTCACAAAGATGTGCGTAGGTAACGCTGAAATAGCCTGCTTCGTTGAGTATCTCAGAAATGTGGTCTGAAATGGGACCAAAGGCGAGTTGATTGGTCCAGTCCAACTCATCAGGCTGAAGATCTTCCAAGACGCAGACCCAGCGGTTGTCAGGAGGAGCGCATGGTGCTTCCTCCTCTGACGTCTTTGCTTGAGGTTCCTTGGGAACACCAGAGGGGAAGACGGCCGGCATAAGGGAGACAGTACGAGGGATGTCTCCGGGAAGATCCTGAGAAGTGGACTTCTTGGTAACCTTTTCTTTCATGTACGGCACAATAAACTCGAACTCAACACCGAAGGAATAGGGGGACAGACCTGGGGTGTCTTTGATATTGACGGCTGGAATGCGACGGAGATGTTCGAGATCCGGCACGAAGGGACACAAACCCTTGTAACGATAGTACTCTGACTGAGGCTCGAGTCCTAGTTGTACAAGCAGGTCATGAACAGTCATCGTCCCCGAGGAACTATGGAACCGTTCCGTCAGTTGCATGACGTGGGTAAGCATTTGCTTCGGCGCGTTGACAGCGAACGAAACAATGCCGTTACATACCTTGATCCAATTCTCGATCGCGGCGAAATCCAGCGTCCCAGCGTGCTGAGCGAATTGCACCGTCCTGTTCTCCGGATCGGGATCCGCGAGGCTCGAGAAATCATACGCACCAGGAACAGTCTTGACCTGCTCGTCGCTGTCCATCACGCGGATAGACATGGCGTCAACCACCGACTCGACGTCCGTGCCAGCCGCGATCAACTTGAGCGCCCACCTCGCAATGGCAGAGTCGCGCGCCACGTCGGGTTTCATGAGCATTTTCGTAGTCGTAGACACCGGCGGGCCGTGGGTGAAGACCGTTTCTTCGGCGGTGGCGCGCCATTCCGCATCGGAAAGGTGTGTGTACGGCAAAAAGTTGAAGCTGTTCGCGAACTCGATGCCGGGGGCGATCAGGGAGCCTGAACCGCAGTACTTTGCGTGGATCTCGTCGAGGAGCGGGGAGGCCGCGTAGAGGAGTTTCACGAGCTCCTTGAGGTCGGGGAGGGCGAAGCCGTCTTGGGGCTTGACGTTGACGCGCAGGCGCGGGGTGTGGTTCAGGCCGATGACGAGGTCGGGCGTGGTTTTGAGGGTTTGGACGAGGGAGCTGAACTTTTGGATGTTTTCTCGGGTGTGGGACATGAGGGACGAGCGGATGCGGACAAGCTTCCAGGTCTGGACGTAGGATCGGTACTCTGCGGGGCAATCCTCGGGGAGTTTGAGTTCTTCATCGCTCACTGTCACCGTCCAGAGGCCTTGGCGCTTGTCCGAGTTTGTCTGTTTGGCGCTTGTCTTCTTGATTGGGGATTTTCCACGCATCGTGATGCTGTCATTCTGTGAGTATCCCTCGGAGAAGAAGCCGGCTTCTTGCAGTCGTTCGGCGATGATGAAGTGGAGGTGATTTGTTCGATAGTCTTCGGGGCAAGCCGACAGGAAGAAGTTCATGTCGCCGGATGTCAGTTTCGAGCCAGCTTCGCCGGAAATCTGGACGAGGAACTCCAACTCGGCGCTGAAAAGGAGGCTCCGGGGTTCCGAGGGCTTTTCGTCGTCGGAGTCGACATCGCTGATGTACGCGTTTCCGACGGATCCCTCGTCCGACAACGGCACACCGGGAGACCCGAGATCGAAATCAGAGTCGCCGCTGCCG
This sequence comes from Colletotrichum agaves, assembly GCA_036785465.1. Lineage (NCBI taxonomy): Eukaryota > Fungi > Ascomycota > Sordariomycetes > Glomerellales > Glomerellaceae > Colletotrichum > Colletotrichum agaves. The sequence continues at coordinate 23,893 of JAXISO010000172.1, forward strand.
AGGAGGAAATCGCGGACCACGGAGTCGTTAAAATGCAAATCACCGATCTCAATCTCGGCGAAGTCGTCGTTTGATAGAGTTGGCGACCAACCGGGAACGTAGTCGGGAATTGGGTCAAGAATCGGCGACAACTCGGGGAGGTTATCAAAGTCGGTGTACTCCCATGTGCTTGGGTCGTCCCATCTGGCAGTGACCATGTTTGCGATGATTTGTGAGGGAAAGGAAGAAGTAAGGTGAGTTGTGTCTGTAAGTTCGATGGTAGAATTGCTGTTATTGCTGTCTGGGGGAGCTGATGTCTGACATTTCCACTCGTCAGGACGAGGAAAGTCTCTTAAAATATTTACGAAGTGCCTATTCATTTTGATTTCCATTCTGGGCTCCTGCGTGATGATTTTATACAACGTCATTGTTCATGAAGAAGGGAATCCGTTGTTGAAGAATCATCTTTTGTCACTTGATGTCTGTGGAAAGGTAACAAAGGCGTCAGACAAGAAGACTGAGTTGGAAACAAAACAATGACTTCAATCACCTTCTCGACCTACAACGTGGTCAGTAATAATGGGTCTCTTTGTGTCTTAAGAAACACGATGAGAAAGACAAAGACTTGGAATCAGACTTCAGACAGGCCATGTCAATGTTTGAGAAAGGTGTTGACCTGCAGAACAGCCCATTATTTTTACAACAGCATGACCTCTGACTTCCAAATACATATCTTACAGACATTTGAAGATAACCAATCATGAAGGAATACATTCGAAAAAAATGCAAAAATGTAGCACGACCTGGTTTCGATCCAGGGACCTCTGGGTTATGAGCCCAGCGCTCTACCCCTGAGCTACCGTGCTTGCTGGTGTCATATTCTGCAGTTTTACTGTACAAGACCCTAGCTCGCTGTGGGCGCCTGAGCCCACCACGTCTTCCTCCCCCGTCGGAAGGCAGCAAGCAGGAACAAACTTGGCGAGCACCATTACACGGACAAAATTTCACGAGGCTGATCCATAGATGCCCGCTAGGCCCTCGAGAATCGGCCTGGTTAACATTGCCGGATGAATTACGTTTCATTGGCTGGGTAACGAAAACACAACGAAGCAGAATGCGATTGCTTCAAAGCTCCCAATGAAGGCTTCAAAATGCTTCTCCGTAGATTTTCGGAGCTCTTCGAATATTTCATAAATAAACATTACACATATACACGCATCAAACAGCGACCTGATTTCGCTGCCGCAAACTCTGGGATCTCAGGAAGGAAATCTGGCCCCTCCTGACCGTCGTCTCTCGCGGCGAGCGCATCTCGTCCTTATCCTGCGACAAACTCGGCGATAGATCGAGCGTGCTGTACGGATCCCCCGTCGGGATGGCCTTTTCGTCACGCCTAACAGACAGGTAGAAGAAGTCCCACCAGAAAGAGTGCTCCAGCTCCCTAGGCTTGCCGTCCGAAGTCCAGTACCGCTCCTCCGACAGCTCCCTCGAAAGATGACGCCTGAAGTAGCGATCCTGGCTGACCCACCACGCGCGCCACGCGACCAGGATGCCGACGGTGAGAGGGATCACAGTTGCCCAGTAGACCCAGAATAGGTGACTCAACACCGGAATCGGGTCCTTGGGGTTCGTGGAACCGGACTCTGGGTTTCCGTTGGTGCTGTCCGCGTCTTCTCCCGAGGCTTGCCAGTCAAACATGGACATGCCGAAAAGGGTGCCGAGGAATTCGCCGGGAAGGAAGATTGCGGTGATGACGGCGAGAGCCTTCATCGAAGAGGAGTCGCGGGAGGAGGCAACGGCCATACGGGCGTTAAGGACGTTGTCTTCTTGGGCCATTTTGGAGTAGATCTGGGGACATTAGCAGGGGTTCAAGAGATGCGAGGTAAAAGAAGCCGACATACGATGTCTATCTGGGCGCGGCACCGGGCTTCAGACATGCGACGGTCTGTTTCCAAGCCCATGCACATTCTTAGTAGACCCTCGAGGTACTGTCGGATCTCATGCCAGTGGTTACCGAGAGGGTCGGCCAGTGGGTCAGGGGCGGGTGGTGACGATCTTCGCCGGGTACTCGCGGAAGAGCGCGAAGGCGGTCCGGTCGGAGGTTCATCGTTCTGATCTTGCTGAAACTGTCTGTCCCGGTCGTCGTCGTCGAGATTCCTTGCGCTCAGTTCCTTTAACCGTATATTGAGCTCCCCAGTCGACATGCGCTGCGCGAGCTCATCGCCGGCTTGGAGCATCAGCTTCACCACTCTTTCCATCCAGCGAACGGTGTCAAGTAACTTGATAGACTCCTTGAGCACATCATGAGCGCTCTTCATGAGGTTCGCCATGCTCATGGGACCTGCGACCGTGGGTTGCTTCTCATTGTTAGCGTTGAATGTCAACCGACGAATGAGCTTCGATCTCCGCTCGCGTTCCATCTCAAAAGCTTCAAAGCCAGCGATGCTGCTGACCTCCCACTCCAAGGACCTGACATGGCTGATGTTCTCCATGACGGCTTCCTCTGTGCGCATGAACTGGACCTGGAGGAGAATAACGGGCGTGATGAAGGGGTGAGCCCAGTGGGCGCGGCAAGCTTCGAGGCGCTGGTCGTACTCATCGAGGTTTTCGAGGTTGTGCTGACGTGGATGGTACGACTGACGCACAAGCAGGGTTGTCAAGCGATTTCGAACATCGTAGGTCATTGACATGAAGTCGTACGGCGTCCTGGGATTGCTGGAGAAAGAAAGGATGAGGCCTGCGAAAATAAGTAAGTGTCTGCGGAGCTTACGTGAAGGAGACGTCACTAACTTAGCTTATTCTGGTCGAGTGACCAAAAACGAGACTCGTTTGTGACACGTCGAGAGTACTGCAGTGTTGCCGGGTGAAGGTCAAGCGCGTCCATGTCTTGAGGAGTCATGGTTATGCCGTCTTCTCGACGATCGAATGACTTGTTGCGGCGGAAGCAAATTCTGTGGATGTCAGTAAAAAAGGGTCGGACTCAACGGGCCTTAGGCTCACTCACACTCTTCTTACACGGCCGTCCAAGATTAGCGCTGGATCGCGAGCTGGGTCTTGGGTGAAGTCGCCCTGGCTCGGCATCAGCAATTGACTCCCATCAAGACATCATAACAATCTCCAGTGACCTACATTGTGATCTACCACCCAGCCGCGACGGAAAGCCAGGTCTAGCATCTGGTAACCCGGCCTCTCGTCGTCGTGATTGAGCTTGAAGCTGACGTCGTCTCCACCCTCGTTATCCGGATCCAGCCTCGAAGGCGCAGCACTGTCCTTCTTAAACACGACATATTCGTCATATTCCACTTTGGAGGCCGTCGTCCCATCGATGATCAAGATGTCATCGCGCAGAGCGAGAGTGTCGAAGCGAAAGAGGTCGGACGAGTCGAGTCTGGACGAATCCAGACCCTGGAAGCGGGCCATCAGGGCGTTTTCCGTTGAGAAGAAGTGCTGGCGCCTCGCGGTCTGCAGCTCAACATGACTTCTCTCGCCGTTTCTTCTTTGCGTCAGCTCGAGTAGGGATCGGTTGTCAACGACGGTGAAGGTAGGTGACATGGACAAGTCGGTGAGAGTGAGATGTGGCTCGGCTTTTGGGGGCAACATGGGCCAGTGCCAGATTTTAATTGTTTCTCTTTTTTTCGCAGTGCAGCTCAGCCAGCCAGTTAGTTCCTTGCCGGTCTTGGCTATTCGGTGGTTGGGTCGGGTCGCACCCGTCCAGAACCCGAAAACGTGATTCTGGTGGGCCTCATTCGAGTTGCTGGGTGCTGCTGTGCCAGTTTTTCTCGTTGTTTGCGGGGGGTTTTGGTCGTAGTTTGGCTGTGAGTTGAGGTCTGTCCCAAGGTCATTCCGCCTGTTTGGAGCTCGCCCGTCCAGTGACAGGTTAGGTAATGTTCCAGGCAGAACTCCGCCACAGTCTCTGCAAGGGCCGGCCTCATTTTGATGGGTCTTGGCGGGCGTTCTCGCGGGGTCTGTTTCCGGGGTCAGGCGCTGTGCCGCACGCTGCCGTTGCCACGGGACAACTGAAGCAGGGCCTTGTCGGGTAACTAGGTATTCGTCGACACCAAATTCTATTCAGCTGCACTGCCTACTAAACGGCGCCCCTACTGCAAGCCGGCGATCGTTCACCTTATCATCGGCGGCCCTCCTCCCCGTCCGCTCCGGTCACCGCCGGATTTTTCTCCTCGTCGATGACTCTCTCCGCCCCTTGTCCGTCCTCGGGAGACACCGGCTTCGATTTCGGGGTCTCGACTGCAGCTTTTCGCAGCTGCCATCCGCCACTCCAGCCGATCCACCCCTTCTCCCTCGGTCCTTTCGAGAGGGTAACGAGCAGCGACAACCCGATGAACCCAACTACGAGCCGTCAGTTAGTTACTAGTTATCTGATGCAGGAGAGCGAAACTCGAAAGAACGACTTACTAGTCGCGCCGCCGCTGTACCTCCAGCCTCCTTGCGCATACAGCCTGTTGCCCACCGCAGTACCCATCAGTTGGCCGCAGAACACGGACACCATGTACGCCGTGTTCACCCTATTCCTCGCTTTGGCGTTGATGGTGTAAATCGCCGTCGTGTTAGCCGTTTGGGCTGTTTGTAAACCAATGTCGATACAGATGGCCTGGATGACCGGTCCTGCTACCGTGGTTGTGCTCGTGAAAGCGCCGACGAGACATCCGATCAAGATGACCGTCTGTCCTATGACAGAAGACATGAACGGCACGTATCGGTCCATGATGAACCGCCCATACACAGGCCCTACACAAATCGCCGCGATACCGATCAGTGAGAAGAGACCGATGGTCAGCGAAGAGTATTCGTACGGCGGCGAAGCCAACAGGAACGTCAACGTCGTCCAGAAAGACGTGAAGATCGCGCTGATGCAGAACCCCACCAAGCAAGCATGCACCAGGATCGGCTGGCTGAAGAACATCGTCACAATCGTCCACAGCGCTTTGAAATAGTTCAGTCCATCCGGGTTCGTCGAAGGGTATTCCGGCATGAAGAAGAACAGCAGGATGAGCAACAGGTACTGCGTTCCGAACGCAAACCAGTAAATGTTGCGCCATGAGGTGTAGTTGGCCGCAATTCCGGAGAGCAAACGCGCGATGAGCATCCCAAGCATCAACCCAGAAGTGACGATCGAAAGCGCGCTTGCCTTGCGGTTGGCAGGGGCCATGTCGGCAACGAGGGGGAACATGAGCTGCGGCGTAACAGTCGTGACCCCGACAAGGAACGAGAGGGCTGAGAAGGCGATGAAGGAATTGGTGACGCAGAGGCCGAGCCACTGGAGAAGTCAGTGAGTGCTCGCCAATGTACTGAGGGCAACATACCAGCATCGCCGTCGCCCAGATGAGGATCAGGATGAAGGGCCGCCGCCGCACCATGTCGCCGAGCGGACAGATGAAGAGTAGACCCGCGGCATACCCAGCCTGCATCAGCGTCGCAACCGACGACACCCTCTCAAAGCTAATATCGAACGTCTCTGCGATCTTGTTAAGTACTGGTTGATTGTAGTAAAGATTCGCTACGGTGAAAGTCGCAGTCTGCGCTTCTTAGTATCTGCACTGACTCCATCCAGCTCTGAGGAGACTCACCACCGCGTACAGAAAATTATGCGCCAGCAAGAACCGAGGCGGATTATTCGCGTCATATCGAAGTTTCTTTGGTGTCCAGGTAGCTACTCTCACCGCCAACTGCCAGATACCCTCTCGGCCCTGCGATTCGCAATCCGAACTCGACAGTGTCGGTGTCGGCGACCTCGTCTCATCTCCGTCTGGCATCGTTCCCTTTTTTCTGTCTTCCAACCCATCCCGGGGAGAGTTCAGGGCTAAGACCTGCTGGCTGAAAGCTTCAACCGCCGCCACCTCTGTGTCACCTCTGCCATCAGCGGAGTTTCGTCTCTCCATCTGTTGCAGAATAAACAACACACGAACTGACGAACCAATTCTCTCAGAGCCGCGCCTTGTCCGCGTTGTTGCTTGTATTTCTCCGAAGAAACCAGATCTCAGATCGTTACCTCTAGAATGTGCCGGCTATCTCTAGCGGAAGTCCGTTCGGGAGGCTACTTGATTGGAACAGCAGGCGATGAAGTCTTTCTAGGGCCAGTTCAGAGAAGTCTCGGCCGCAACTAAACGTAACCCACAGCCGTTTTTCGACTTTGTCGCGACTTCATCTATCGGCTGAAGTTTTGCGCAAGGAAAATAAGCCATTCACGATGGCGTTTTTCCGGGAATATCGTTTGTTCTGTGATGCGCTTGGTCAGGGGAATTTCCGTAACGGATCTACAGTTCAATGGCGCCTGGGGGGAAAGGACAGATGGGCGGAGATGAGCACCGTTCCAATCATTGCCCAGACCGGCACCGAGTCGGCCTCGGCGTGGGTCCCGATGACCGGCTTCCATTCCGAGTTGGACATCTCATCACCAAGTTGCGATATTTCAAACCTCTGAAAAAGCAAAAAAAAAATGGTTTGTGTCCCATCTACCTCGTGCTTTGCTAGCGATATCTATGTTTCCTTCCTATCATCATCTTTCGGGGCGACTCATTCTTCGCGACCCAGCAATTTATTGTCGTTGCCAAATCCCGAAAAGGCCTGTTATGCAGTCGAAACATGCCATCCGCTTGTTTAAACGTCTATCAGTTGCAAGCCACGCGTTGCTTGACCAGTCGAAGCTCCTGTCTGTAGTGGTCGCCATCTGCAGTGCCAACCTTGACAAGACCTGGAGAAATGCGCAGCAAGACAGCACTGGTCTCGTCCAGAGGTTCCTTCTCCCACGTTTCAGCATCCATCTCAACCGGATTGAATCGACTAGGCCGTCCACGTCGCGAATGCTGGGGCCAGTCAAGCTTGAAGTGGGCTCGCGACGTCATGAAGATGATATGGATATCCAAGGCGTTCTCGAGGATCCCAGAGAGCTTGGTGTGAAGCTTGTCGACGGCAGCCTTGCTCGCTTCGGGAAGGAACAACATAAAGTTTGATGTCTCCTCTTGGGCAACGCGTTGAAGCTGGGCATTGTCAATGCCCATCATTTCCTCAATCATGTTGGCGCCTTCGGCTTTCCATGGAAAGAATGCCTTGGCAGTGCGATCATTGCCGACTGCGGTGTCTGGCGGCGATGTGTCAGTGATTTGGTTAGGCATGGAAAGAAAAGGTTGCCGAGGCAGAATCTTACCTGCAAGCTCATCAAGAATGACTGAGAAGCACTGTCCAACAACACCGCTCCAGCTGACGCCGTTGATGTCCTGCAGACCTGGGTTAAAAATGCGCATCATCAGCATCTGCCAAATGAGATACTCGACAACACTGGATGCCATGTCCGGGTTCCGGAAAGAGTTGATTTGTCGTCCTGTCAGCCGGCTGAATACGCCGCCTTGGTCATTGCGCTTTTCCTGGATTTCTTGCGAAGTTGGAGGTCTGGTTAAAACTGTGGCAGCCATATTCTGAATGCTGTACCTCATCTTCTTCCAGAGGCCCAAGATCGTGTCGTCTGAAACCTTGGCAGAGTTGGCAAGTGACTTGTTCTTCGTCATAGCCGCCTTCTCCTGGATGAGTTGAACCCTGAGCTTCTTGTTTTCGCCCTGAAGCAAGATCATGTCCCCTTGGAGTTTCTGGATCTCCTTCTCCTGGTGTAAATTTTGAGACACTTGATCCTGAGCCTCCTCCGTGATCATCTTGATCTTCTTCTCATGAGACAACTTCAACTGCGATAGCTGGCCCTCGGCTTCTCTAGCATGCTCTTGAGCCGTGATAAGCTCGTTCTGAGTCATAGTGACAGTCATGTGGATGTCCATGAGCTGATTCTGAAGTTCCGTGTTGCGGTTTTCCAAATCGTCGATTGACTTGCTTTGCCTCGACAGTTCGCCGGTAAGTCTGGCATTCTGTGCAGACGTTTCTGAAAGCATATCCTGAGTCGACGCGATTTGTAGCTGTAGGTCTGAATGCATCTTCTCAATCCGCCTGACGGTGTTTCTCATTTTCTTGATCTGCTTGTTCCTGCGTCCAATAGTGGGGCAGTAATGCGACCCTTCAAAAACTGGAAGCCTCGCCATCTTTGGTAGTCGATGCTGGGATGAGACGCGAGCCATGTTGTTGCCTGAAGAGGCCGCAATGTCTTCCATGAGCTTGATTACGCACGGTCTTCTTTGACTTCTGCAGAGGGGGTCCGACTGGAATCAGCCGAGACGGAGATTACTCTTCTTCCTGCAAGAAATCGAAGAGCTTATGGCATTCTTATCTGATATCGAAGATAAACGAACTTACTTTTCTCCCCTTGATCTATATGCCATCCCGTACGATGTGAGATGCAAAGGTTGCGAAACGTGGAGGAGACGAAGTTGTTGAGTGGAAGAGAGTGGAAGAGAGTGGAAGAGAGTGGGAGAAGCTGAGATTGCGAAAATCCAGATATTTAAAGGCTGCCACCACACATAATTTACTATTTCTATGGTCTTTGAAGCAAGAATGAAACGGTCCTTCCTTCCGAGCTTGGAAAATTCGAAATATCAACAAAAGAACATGAAATTGGTTATACCTGAAGGAAGGTGTACTGCGTTTATTTTTGTACCTCATTAATATTAGGCAACTTCTATCCTTTGAAAATCCCCACGGTTCGTGCCTGTCTTCTGTTACCTACTCTAGAGGTTTCGCGACTTCCTTATCGAGTGAGAGGTTGGATATCAAGTTTGCGTTATCTTATTTCTATTTAAAACTGCCTGTTGCCATCTCCCTCCACAATCTTCTCTTCTTCTACAATCCACCTTCAGGCTTAACCATCTTCACCAGCATCACCTCAGACCTGTCCTAGACGAGGAACAAGTTAAGACATTCCTACCTCAAGTGCTACACTATCTGATATTCTTTCCCATATCATCGCAGTTTTCTTGTCAAACTCAAGTCTCTCAACTCTCCCGCTCTTTTACATGCTCTACAAGCCTTTCCATTCCAAGTACTTACCACGATCTTTCGGAAACGGACAGTAGCAAAGATGGCAGAAGACGACAGCGCCATCATCATCATTGGCATCGACTTCGGAACAACGTACGTAGATTCTGATGGTCTGGCACATTCGGTTGTTAACAAAAAAGGCAGGTTCTCCGGCGCAAGCTGGGCGTACTCGGGCCAGCCGCTCGACATTGAAGTAATCAGCAACTGGGATTCAAGGCTGAACCTCAACTCCGACCGTGAGAAAGCGCCAACCGCAATCCTTTTCCCTGGAAAGCAAGGTACCGTGACTTGGGGCTATGGCATTCCGCCCAAGGCAAAGAAAGAGCCAGTCAAATGGTTTAAACTGCTCCTTGTCGACGGGAAGGACCTCCCTGAGAAAGTCAAGAACTCCTCCCAGATCGCGAAAGCCAGAAAGCTCGTACAGGATGAAGACAAGGATCCCATCGAGGTCATCAGCGAGTATCTCAGTCAATTCTGGAAGCACATTACCGAGTGCATCCAGACTTCAGTTGGAGCAGAGCTCGTCAATATGTGCCGCTTCCAAGTTGTCCTTACCCTCCCTGCTATTTGGCCAGACTATGCGAAAGCCCGCATGCGCAAGGCTGCAGAGAGCGCCGGTCTGCTGAATGAGCGCCCCGCTGGGGATACGACCTTGTCTTTCATCTCCGAGCCTGAAGCTGCAGCTTTAGCTACTGTTCGGGACTTGAGTAAGCGACCCAACATCAAAGTAAGTGGATTCTGCTCGTGGGCATAATTCTCCAGATGTTCGATTCCCTGCTAATTACCTCTTCTAGGTCGGCGACAACATCGTAGTCTGCGATGCTGGAGGTGGTACAGTGGATATCATCAGCTACGAGATCCAGAGCATGGATCCCTTTGTAGTGCGTGAAGCCGTTGAGGGGGATGGCGACCTCTGTGGGGGTGTGTTCCTTGACGAAGCATTCATTGAGCTCATCAAGAAGAAGGTCACGCCCGAGGCTTGGAGTAACGTGCCTGCGAACGAGGCCAAGAAGCTCCTCAACGATGACTGGGAGAATGGCATCAAAATGGGATTCTACGGCCAGGATGATGATTTCTTTTTCGGCCTTCCCGCTGAGTGTCGTGCTCCTGGCACTTCAAACCGCGGAGTCAAACGCAAGAAGAACATGGTTCTTGGTCGCGACGACCTTTTGACCGTCTTCGATCCAGTCATTGAACAGACTGCGGATTTGGTCAAGAAGCAGATCAACAGACTACTGAAGAAGACGGACAAAAAGCCGAAGGTATCATCGATATACAGCGTGTGTTCGGTTTCAAAGCTAATAGTTCGTGAACAGAAAATCATCCTGGTCGGAGGCTTCGGCAGGTGCGTGTACTTGCGGACTCGCCTGCAGGAAATTATCGGAAATGGAATCGAGATTCTTCAAGGTTCTGGAAACAAACCGTAAGCTCAGAGACCGCCCTGAAAGTGTTCGCGCTCACATTGAAACAGCTGGAGCGCCATCAGCCGTGGTGCTGTCATTCGAGGCTTGACTCTTCGAAACCTGGCTCCTAACTTGTCTGTCGGTATAGCGTCCAGAATCTCACGACGAAGTTACGGCGTTAAGTACTCGACTGCTTTCGACGCCAACAAGCATAACGTAAAGAACAAGTATTGGGACGAGGACGAGTACATGTGGAAGGCCGCCGATCAGATGGCTTGGTTCCTGAAGCAGGTATGTCGTCAATTACTTTCAAAAAACAAAACAGAGTTTCAGAAAAAAAGACTAATCCATTTACCAAGGGCACCGATATTTCTGTCACTGACCCGGTTAGTAAGAAATACTACCGCTTGTTTGAATCGGCCCCGAAAAATGTCACTGAGACCATATACTGCACCTCAAGCTGGCCCGCGCCCACGACCATGGACAAGAACGTCCAGGAGCTTTGCGATATTACCTGGACCAAGAAGATCAACTTCAAGTCCTTGCCGCGCTATAACAGCCCCATGGGCAAGGTCTTTGGTCGACTCGATTTCACTGTTGAGATGACATGCTCTGGAAGCAGCGTCGACTTCACCGTCTTGCACGATGGCAAACAAGTCGGCGCTCAGAACGTCTCAGTCATCTTCAAGACGGAGAATTAAAGGAGCAGAGGGGGACCTTGCCACTGACATTTTCGAGATGGAAAGTTGGGCCAGGTACATGAACAGCTTTTGCGCTAAAAAAAGACACGAAGATGGCACTCCCCAATGCGGTATTTGTATGTTAACGACATAGAAAACATAGCGGCCGCGATATAGATTCACAGGCAGGCAGGCAGGCAAGGCGATTAAGTTTCCTAATTTGCTGAAGCAAATACATTTGCTGACACGGATACTCCTTGATATCTGCAAAGTGGTTCTATTGATTTCACAACTGACATATTTTGACTGCTGTTGAGAACCTCGATGATGAGGCTGAAATAAATGATAAGCTTACTGACAATGGAGCGGAGTAGCGAAAGAGCCCTCGCTCCCGCAAGACAGGCTGATATGCAGTAGCCCATGTCAGCAGAGCCCAAGACAAGTCCTGTTGTGCGGACACAGGGAGACGCAAAGCCACTAATGGCCGGCATCCTGGGTTCAGCACCACGCGAGTCCTGCACTTTCGTTCCAAGGGAGACAATCGCATGCCACGGTGCCAAACTCGACAGACAAAGGTCAGTCGGCTGACTGGTCTGAGATTACGGATATCCCTCCTGGGTTGGATCGGCACTGGACCAAGCATATAAAATTTAAGGATCGGAGACAATCCCTACATAGGAGCAGGCTTCTGGTGTGCTCTAAGATAAGATCAACAAAAAAGAACCAAAAAGATTAATCCAACAGGGGCACTTGGGGGACTCGAACAGCGGTTCTCAATGCTCAACATCCCGGGAAACTTCAGACCGGGGGGCCTCTACTACTCAACCATTCGGCCAAGTTGCTTCGACTATTGGTGAAAGGATCAGACAAAGGCGTGCCTACATAGGAGCAGGCTTCTAGTGTGCTCTAAGATGAGATCGACAAAATAGAACCAAAAAAACTAATCCAACAGGGGCACTTGGGGGACTCGAACAGCGGTTCTCAATGCTCAACATCCCGGGAAACTTCAGACCGGGGGGCCTCTACTACTCAACCATTCGGCCAAGTTGCTTCGACTGTTGGTGAAAGGATCAGACAAAGGCGTGCCTACATAGGAGCAGGCTTCTAGTTTGCTTGCTCTAAGATAAGATCGACAAAATAGAACCAAAAAATTTAATCCAACAGGGGCACTTAATCGCCTGGGCTTCGCTTATTGACAGACGTAGAAACGAGTGAATGAGTGATATGAGAAGGATTGGTTGATTCACTCAATTGGGACTTTGAATATCGAATGAAAGCAAGGACATTTACTTCCGATGATGCCGGCGGCTCGACGTCGCCAAAGTTGGTGTGCTATGGAATTGTGCTCGGGCTTATATCAGCCTCAGCGGCCACGATTGGACCATGATATCGGGTCGCGGGACGGATGAAAACTATGGCGGTAGGGATAGGGCTGCTTCCAGGTCTGATACGTCTATCCGGTGAGTGGGAGCCATCTTTTGTGGCGTTCCCTGGAATGCAGCACGTCAGCTTTAGGCTTTTCGGTGGCTTCTAAGAAATCTCAGGAGCACGATTTCTGAAAAGGCCACCGTTCAGAAGGGGACCCGGACCATCGCCGGATGGCATGCAAAGGATCAGGGTAAGGGTATTCCTTAGTTTGTGATGGGCAGGTGGAAAAAATGTGCAGCTCTCGTATCTTGGGCAGTACGATGCAAAGCCGGACTAAGGTGTCGTTGCACTGAGGCTTTGTGAGCTGCAGCAGTTGTTATCCCTTCATGGCTGCCTCAAGCTCTTGCATGGCTAGTAGAATTGCTTTGAACAAAGCTTCAGAAAGGGACTGGGCGAGCAAAGTCTAGATGTTCAGAGATGGGAAGAAGCCTTATCCAAAGGGCATGCTGAAGCCCGCCAGATGATACGCTGGGCTTGCCGCCACGAAGCTGACAGGCAGCTGGCCATACGCTGTTGAGGGGATGAGCGAGAAGAAACCTGGAGCTGACAACATCAATGGCCCCATTAGCAGGACGTAAGATTGGGCTGACGGCCGGTCTGCGTGATGGCTTCGAAGTGGATGAGGGTATGATATCTCGCCGCTCTTCCCGGGTTTGATGCCGAACTGTCCACAGGTTCGACGCGCCAAATTACTCTTTCCCCCCACATTTCAAAATTTACCATGGCTGTCGACCATGAGAAGCAGCAAGAGGCCCTGTCTCCGGGGATAACACCGACACTGAACGAGGAGCCACCAAAGAAGTGACCCGGAGCCTGTGCGCATCGTTACTGGCATCAGAAGGGTCATTATCGTCTTCGCCATTCTTCCTCAACGTTCCTGTTTGCCATTGATAACATCGTTGTCACCGATGTCCAGCCGCAGATCGTGCTCCAATTAGACGCGACGGCTTTGGCCCAGGCAAGCGGTATTAACATCGCGCTTGCAGTCAAAAAAGCTGTGTTTTTGAACAGAGCTGGGAAGCGTCTGACGGAGATACTTCCCGATACCGTTACGGAAGAGCAGATTCAACTTGCTATTGCTGGAGTAGGCACCGACTTTGTTTCGACGTTGCCCCCGGAGATGCAGCAAGACATCCTCGAAGCCATCTTCGAGGCACTGAACTTGCCGTACATCTTGGTCATTGTTGCCGGTGCGGTGGTGCTAGTAAGTAGTTTGCTCTGTAAGAGAGAGCGCTTGTTCATGAAAGCCACTGCTGGCGGAGCTTGAGTCGGGATGCTGGGGCTGATTGCTGAAGAGCAGGGGCCGGGATCAACCTTCTTAAGAATCTTGGATGTTCGGTGCTCAATGTTTCCTTGTTCAGCAGGCATGTGTTTGACTGGTCATAGTTAAGATACTTGCGATAATGAAATGAGTATATCCATCCATCACTTGACCTGTTTTCTGTTGGTTTAATCCATACGGAAGGGGCCAAACGAAGGCGCCTCACGTTTAGCCTGAACCGCCGGCACCCAGAGAAACCTCCACCTGCGATCAGATACGTGGCGAGGTGAGATCGAAGACCTTGTTCAAGTGTGACTCCGCTGAGGTAATCGAGAACGTTTTCTGTCATCGCGGTGCGTCGTTTCTTCGGACGCGACTTCACTCGTGGAGACGGAGATGAAAACCGAAGAGTGGGAGGCTGCGAGTTAATACGGTACCCCCGGACGGCAGCCGAGGTACTTACACCTAGTATCCGGATATATAGGGACCCAGCCACCAGAAATTCTAACTACTGTGGTTGCAGGCCAAAGTAAAAGCCCCTGTTCAGGTTCTTGTCGCTTGAGCTGGTCCCATAGGTACTTCTTCCCGTAGGTGTTGTTAAGCGATCTTCTAGCTCTCCGTGGGGCCATCAGTCTCCACGATACCAGTGCCGGGGGTATTACTTCTCCATCACACGAAGTATAATACAAACAAATACTACATGTACTCTTCCTTATGCATTTACAAACACTATTTTAGACATTCTTCTAGCTAACTAAGACTTAAATATTTACTTTACCTAACCCTCATAATTAAGAATAGCCTTAACTACTAAGGTTAACTACTAAGGTTCTATTCCCCTACTATATATGATATAAGTAATATAAGTAGGGAACTATTAACGCGACCATTATACCCCATCCATTATTATTTTTCCTCCCCTTAGAAGTCCAGTTATTACTATGTCAGACCTCCTCACTGAGCAGGCTCTTCACGGCAGCAGCTGCCCACCAGCTCTTAAAGGACCGTGCACTGCGGGCTGATGCTGCGCGTCGTACCTTATCTAATCGATATAGACCCACTGTTTTAAAACATCAGCAAGGGGGTCCTGAGAAGCTGCGTTGCAGGATAGTTTCGCTCTAACCTCTTTCGGCCTTCCCTTCCTCGGTCGGGGGACGTCCACAAGTTGACACCTCTCGACAAACGACATCTCATTCAACTACCGGAGTTCCGTCCGCGACTCACCATCATCGAACTCGTTGCGCGACACGCATCAGCTTACAACTTCCGCATCTTCCAGGAACAACTATGAGCTCATGAGAACCGGATCACGACGCGCCTCGCTGCTGTTGTCCCACCACAGCCCGCCATGGCCGGCCTCCCTTTGAGAGGCCAAGTCCGAGGACTCTGGCTGGCAGCCTTCCTACATCTCATGCTTGCCGCCTCGGTCAGCGCATACATGAACCTCACGGACTCGGCGCTGCGAAACATCACCGTCAATGAGGCCGATTTCGACATCCACAACGGCCCGCTGCTGTCGCCCATCCTCATCCCTCGCGTACCCGGAACCCCTGGCCAGGCGAAGACCCAGCAGCATTTCGTCGACTTTTGGAAGAAGAACCTGCCGAAATGGAGCATCGAGTGGCAAAATTCCACTGGCAAGACCCCAGTTACCGGGAACAAGGACGTGCCGTTCCAGAATCTCATATTCCGTCGCGAGCCGCCATGGAATAAGCCTGGCCAGGCGAACTGGTTCACTCTGGTCGCTCACTATGACAGCAAAATCGAGCCTGAGGGCTTCATCGGCGCGACTGACAGCGCCGCGCCATGTGCTATGCTGATGCACGTTGCGAAGGCGGTTGACCCGTACCTGACCCAGATGTACGATGAGATGGTGGCGCTCGGTGAGAATGGTGGAACAGTTCCCCAGGATATGGGACTGCAGATCCTGCTCTTGGATGGTGAAGAGGCTTTCAAAGCTTGGACTGACACCGATTCGTTGTACGGGGCG
Source organism: Colletotrichum agaves (assembly GCA_036785465.1). Classification (NCBI taxonomy): domain Eukaryota; kingdom Fungi; phylum Ascomycota; class Sordariomycetes; order Glomerellales; family Glomerellaceae; genus Colletotrichum; species Colletotrichum agaves. The sequence goes on from JAXISO010000172.1 coordinate 39,565, forward strand.
AGGTGAGTGAGAGTGTCGTGTTGATCAAAAGAGTTCATTCAGCTGACGTTGTGCAGGTCCCTTGCCCAGGAGTGGGAGAAGACGTTCAACCCAGCCATGTCTCACTACAAGAACCCACTGGAGCAGATTAGCATTTTCGTTCTACTCGACCTTCTGGGTTCCGCCGGCCCGCGTGTTCCCTCCTACTTTCAAACGACGCATTGGGCGTACAAAAGTATGGCCACCCTTGAGAAGCGTATGCGCGACCTCGGCGTGTTGGAGACCAAGCCAACCAACCCGTTCCTCCCCGAGGCTGAGAAGGACGCCTCAAAGTTCGGGCGGAATGGCATCGGCGATGACCACGTTCCTTTCATGGCTAAGGGTGTCGACATTCTCCACATGATCCCGTCGCCGTTCCCCTCGGTATGGCATAGACCTGACGACGATGGTGAGCATCTAGACATGCCTACAGTAAGAGACTGGACGAGGATTGTGACGGCATTTACCATGGAGTGGCTTGATATGAGCGAAGTAATGCCCGAAGAGGCTGCATAAGTAAAGCATGTAGGAAAATTAGGAAATGCGTCATCAAGTTTAATCTTTTAGACACGGTAAACGATGTCCCAATCTCATCTTGCGTCCCTGTCTCACAGTTCTTGTCCCTCATGCTACTATTTGTCAAAGTCCTGCCCTTTCCAAGCAACTTCATTTGGGAATGGTGGACAGCAACGTCGACTGTATCTAGCAGATGCGGGACGAAGAGCAACGACGAGCAGCAACGACGGACTGCAATAAACATAGCGAAAAACATGCTATAGCGCCAGCAGCAGAACTATGGTGACGGGGATGGGCGATGCTCGTATTTTGAGAGAGGTCAGGTGGACGTCTGAATAGCAAGTTGAGCCCTGTGTCCCTAATGTCGGCTACTCCATCCTGAGACCCGTTGCTGTTATCAAGATAAGACACAAGCAAGGTGATGCGACGTCTTTGTTGGGGAGAGTCGGTGCTGAAGGATACCAGCAGGGTCGGATAGTAAAGTCGTTGGAGGGGATGTCTGGATGCCCGCAGAGGTTCGTGGTACTCACGTGTAGGATTGTTGTCTGCCATTCTATCAGAGTTCCTTGGTAGTTCATCCTGCTTCCGAAGGAAAGAGACGATGGGTGGATTCCAGCCGAATCACATGCTATGGCGATAAGTCCAACCATGCCGCTGTGACGTTGAGCTTCGCTCTGGACTGGGCAGGAAAAGCACAACCTGCCCAGGGTTATATCCTTGATACACGAACCTAGAAACGCCAGCATTGAGCAAAATCCCTCGTCTTTGACTTGAGGAATTGTGCCTAGTATCTCTGTCAATCAACCTCCTCGTACCCGATACGGTGAGGCAGGCAGCTTACCAAGAAACCCAACAGCATCGACGTAGGCGTCCAACTGTATAGCCTGGCCGTTGGTGTTGAGAGTGGATTCCTCGTTGACGCAACATTCTTGGGCGATTGCGACTATGGTGCTCTCGAAGACCTGGCGCGCCGACTTGCCGAGCAATCCCAGGCTAGGAGGTCTTTGTCCGAGCACCCATCGATCTTCTGCCGAAGAGGCACGCATTTCCGGATCCATGGGACGGTCAATACTCGTCATGTCGTATTTCTCCGCAAAGACCAGAAACTCGAAAAGCTTACGAATGGTGAGGCTGGACGTGACGTTGGCGAAGCGATACTGGATGATCGCTAGGGCGAGGAACATCGGTTCACGCGGGTCTTCTGGAAGGAAGATGACCCCGTCGCTGACCTCGGTAAAATGTCCGAATAGCGTCTTGCGGGAAGACAGATGAAGATTCGGCCATGGTTCGGGAGTAGACGCGGAAGCGTTGGGATTTATCTGCATCGGTACCGGTGATTAGGGTAGTGTTGCCTGGCTAGCCCATCTGCAAGGCATACGAGCATTCATGAATTGCCTCACTAAGTGCCATTCGTCAGTATTATGGTGCTGAGAGTTGCGTCCTCAGTCTCCGTCTCATCCGCCATGGTAGTTCGAAGGCAGATTGCATGACGGCAAAGCCGTAAGGCGATGGATTTGGCTTCGCGGTCAATTGTGAAGGCGCACAATTTTCTCGATTGGAATTTGTCGACACGAGCTCGTACCTGCATGGAAGTCAAGGTTGCGCTAAGGTTGCGGTAGAGGGGTAAGCAGAGGGGCGGCACGATCCGGAGCCCAACTCAGAACCTCTCACGGGGTGACAGTTGAAGCAGCCCACAAGTCAGTGGCATCTTCCCGTTGGTCGAGCTTTTACCAGGGGTTTCAGCGTGAGAAGACCTTGCCACCGGTACTCCTGAAGCTTCCGGCTAAAGATATTGTATTGCCAGCACTTGAGATTCCGGTTTCCTCTGGGGGAACAATCTTCCTTCTCAGAGCTTCTGCTCCAAGAATACTCCGTAGGGAAGCGATATTGTTGGACATCCTGATCCGACCTTTTCATCCTTGCGTCGAGAAGATTGGTGCGATACGGCAAACCTTTCGAATCATTGCTACCGGCAAGAGCACCTCGTTGGTTGTGACTCTTTGAAGGTTGTTCAGCTGTTATCAATGTTGAACATGAGACGAGGAACTTCCCGTTCAAAAAGTTTAACACTACACAATTACAGAGATTCGTCGAATTAAAGTGAGCTTCGACCAGGGCTTCCAGACGTGTACATTGGCGGTGAATATTCGGCTCATTCGCAACTTGGTCAATCGCCAGTTGTAGCTTCTTCAATGGTAGCTTCTACTACGATTAGGGTGGGTGAGCTGGAGGTCCGTTTCAGCTCTCGCTGTACAGTGAACACGGGTTTTTTTTTCTTATTTTCTTTTTTCGCTGCGCACGGGCCCCTCATAATTCAGAACCCAAGGCAGCCGGCAATTTCCCTTCAATCCCGCCGCACGAACAATATCATGTTCTCTGGTTAAGTCATGGGTACCGACAAAGATGGCGAGACGGAATCCAAGGACCCCATCTGGGAGTGCCTGAAACCAGCAACGACGCAGCTCAAGTGCGGCAGCGCACACCACTTCGACACCCGCGGCGACTTGATCCTCGAGGTTGGGCCGGACGGAGCTGCCTGCGACTTCGTCGTTTGCTCGCGAACCCTCGCTCGCTGGTCTTCTGTCTTTGGTGCCATGCTCTTCGGTGGCTTTGCCGAGTCCCAGCCGCCCGATGCGGCGTGGCGTGTGAAGCTCCCAGAGGACCGTCCGTGGCCACTCTTCCTCAACTTGGCTATTCTGCACGGCTACTTTGAACACGTCCCGGCAACTTTAACCCTAGACCAGCTCTACCAGGTCTTGGTCGTGACCGAAAAGTACGACATGACAAAAATCTTGCGTCCTTGGGCCCGGACTTGGTTCTCTCCCTACCAGGGTATCGCATCTGTCCGAGGGAATGAGATTTTGCTCTGGATCTCCTGGGAGCTGGGGGCTGAGGACACATTTCGGAGGCTTGCGAAAGACTTGCAAGTTTCCTCGACAGTCAACGTGCAAGGGCAACTTGTAAGCAGCGACGGGGTTGCACTCAACACATATACTTGCCTCGAGCCGCCTGGTATTATGGGCAAGTTCTTCCCGACCGGACTTCATTTCGTTGGTCTAACACAGGACTCTAGAAAGCATCACCAAGAACCGAAAGAGCGTCATTGAGGAAATGACTCAGATCGTGCATGGTACCCTGAAAACCGCATATACTTCACACCGATGTAAAGCCCAGGCTGGCCAGCGCAGATGTGCCAAGTGCGGATACGATTATTCGAAGCTCACCGAGCTTGAATGCAACGTCAGAAGGTCCAAACTGGGTCAATACTATGAAGACGGTACTTGCGGTGGTACCGTTGAGAGATATTATCAGGTGCCTCCATATTATTGCGGCAACTTCATCTTCGGCTCCCTTGTCAAGCTCGTTGAAAAGATAGGCCTTCGGGATGTGGCCTTTTTGCAGAATTCCACTCCGATATACAACGGCAGCATCAAGCAGCTATTAGCCATGTTGTGTAAGATGGCTCTCGTTCTTCCTGCAGAGCATCAAATATGTGATCCTTTGCCGACAATGCGGAACAAGGTCGAGAAACTGGTGCAGGGCATGTCCTCTCCTGTGACCACCATGCATGTAGAGTATCTACGCAACCAGGCGAAGAAAACCGGCATTCATTAGTTCCTCGCGATCTTGCGTTTGCCTTTCCAGGATAGAGCTCGCTGGCTCAAGAGCGATGGCGGGATGCCCTTACAGCCGGTTCATTATCAACGTCCAGACCCTCTTGTCAGAGGTGTATGGTACGGAGTGGAGAAGACAGTATAATAGGTGTATATAAAGATAAACATTCTTCCCTGACCCCCTCTCCTGAGGAAGGGGGTCATAGGTACCTAAATAGTGGCCACCCAGTAGTCCCCCAGTAGTCCTCCTTTCCCCTTATCCCCTTTCCGTAGCCCATATAACGCCTCTAAACACCAGTGAACCAAGCTGTATTCCTTCGGCTCGTAACACCTCTGCTGTTTTTGTCCGCCTCAAGTCCGAGAGTTCCTTTACTACCTCCCTCTTTTATTTTCCGGGACCACATATGAGTCAACGTATTCTGATGTATGAAACGAGTAATGATATGCTTAGTCCATCCGATATGATGACTTGTCTACAGTGGCATGAGTTACATAGGCGTTGAAACATTGTTCATGGCGGGAATCCAATTGGGAAAGGGCTGGATCCCGAATTTTTGGACAGCAACCCACATGAAAGGCAAAACACGACCATCAACGACGTCAGCCAAGAATACGATAGCCCTGAAAGCGCGAAACTGTCCAGAGATCTCTATTCTCTTCTCATACATCTCGTGAACCCTAATACTTTATCTAAGAGCCATCGGTCCCCCGCAAAGACTCAGAACACTTCCAACCCGAGAGCAGGGCCCGACGTTCGTGGTGACCAACCAGTTGGGTCGTGAACCACCGTTCGGACCGCCATGCGGCACACCGGGCACGCAAGTGGTCCATCATCAACTTGCGATGTGTGCGAGACATCTCACTGGAGTACATGCCAGCTATCCATAGTCTCGTCCTGGTCTCGAGCTGGCTCAGACTTGCCTTTACGGCGTCATCGCCGGCGACCTTGTGTGTATGTTTCTCAGGCACACGCTGCCAGTAGAGGGTTAGTGTCGAGCACAAACACACAATACTGACGGCGGTCCTGAGACGGTCACCGGCTCGGAAGTATCTGTGGGTCATCACAGCCAGCGTCCGGGTGCACTTGCAACCTCGACAGCGACTTTAGGGAGCAATAAGCGTAGTGCCCTTCGTCTTCCCGCTCTCCATCTTCGCGGTTCTGGAGCCAAACTGAATCTGAAAGATCGTCAGATGAATTCTTCAAGTCTTTTTGACGGGTTGCTTACTGCTCTCTTCTTCTCCCGGGCGACTGAGGGCATTCCGAGTGTCTCAGCAAGGATCCTCAACACCCTCTTCTCAGGCTCGTGGCCAGATTGAGCTTCTGTGTACTCGAAATCGCACTTTTCCCACACAGGAGATTCAACGGCCCACTTGACCAGGTTCTCATCGAGGTAAGGAAATCGCACCTCACGACTCCAGTGCGCCATGGCCCTGTCGTCTCGGCCCAGGTTCCGCTTTCCGAGTCGCCCGACATCCAACTTCAGCTCGTCCAAAAGACCCGGATAACCCCTTCGAGAGAAAGCCGTTGCGTGTCGAACGTAGCCACCAAAGAGCTCATCCGCGCCGAGGCCTGAGAGCAGCACTCGTGCTGGAGTGGTGTAGTTGACTGGAGCATCTGATGGGTGGCTTTGAGACATACCGATGCCGCGGGCGGCGAAGTAGAGGGCGTAGGCAATGGACAGGTCCATCTCCGTGTTGTGAGGAAACATGAGGGAGATCACTTGACTCCGGTGGGCAAGCACTTCTTGATACGGGACATCAACCTAGTAGAGGTCAGTGGATGGGGAAGAGTAACCGATACCGAGATAGCGTACCGCAATAAACCTCCATCGACGGCCCGGACAGACAGCAGTCAGTTCTGCGAACGACTTCCTGCCAGTGATTCTGTCGGGGCACGCCTCGTAGATGGTGACGCCGTCAGCGGAGTTCTCAGCTCGCGACGCCAGACGCGGATTCTCGAAGGCCACGTTGACGAGATCGATGCCTTGATCAGGAGGTAGCAGGTCACTCGCCATGCGCGCCAGGATTGTGCAATCCAAACCACCCGAGAAGAGTACACAGATCCTCGTGTCGTTGGTGGATTCGTGAGCCGGGGGCGGTGGCACGTTCAAGACGCGCAGTCTCAGCGACTCAGCGAGCTGGTGTCGTATCGCCTGAACCGATGGCGAGGCCGCGGACAGTGGTGGCGGCACCTCCGAGGTCGGGAGAGTCGCGTTGAAGATGCCAATGTTGAGTACCTATCGTCGTAAGTAGCAAAACGGGCACATGTCACTGGAACACTAGACTCACCGTCCCCTCGACATATTGCGACCAGGGCCTTGGCGTCACCGGCTCACTCGAATCATGCCTCCATGAAACTAGGTCAAGCACGTAGATGCCGTCCGCCTCAACCTCGATCCACGACGGCGAAACGGTCTCCGCGACGCTAGACAGCCTCAGTCCATCTTCCTGATTGAGTAGCAATGACCGTCGTCCAAGACGGTCGCGGCCGTAATACAGCCGCGATGACTTCGCGTCGTAGTAGACGAACGCAAACGGTCCCTCAACGCTGCGAAGAACGTCCAAAACAGCGTTCTCGTCGGTAGCACGGCTACTGGCCGATGCTAGCAGGGCAAAGATGGCCTCGCCGTCGTTGCCTTCCACGGGCTTTCCCTTGATGTTCCAAGCTTCGCCGTTCCAGCACAGCATGGAGCCCGTCGGCGCGTCGCGAAATGGCTGCCGCGTGACATGGTCGCCGCGTAACGCAAGAACAGTTGACGTGAAGCTCAAAAACACCGACTCGGTCTCTGCGTCGTTAGAGTGCGTCTGCGATCGAGCTTCTCCAACGTGATCCGGACCGCGGTTGCATAAACACTGGAGTGTTTCTGGGGGAATCGATTGAAACTCGTCGCGGGAGACGACAACATGGATACCGCACATCGCGAGGCACACCGAATTCCAAAGTGCCTGTGATTAGTTTTTCCGGCCAATTCACCCGGTACAGGCGTTTCCAAGCGTAAAGCTAGAAATCTAGCCTCGAAATTTTCCGGCGCTGCACGAGTAGGTCTGCACGAGTAGGTCGCGCGTAGGTAGGCGGAGTTCGGTTCGTAATTTGGGTGGGAGAAAGTTGTGCACCCATGTTCCTTGATTTTCCATTGGCTGAACGGCGAGCAAAATTTCAACAAAATGAAATAGGCAAGTCCCGTGGTGACAAAAACATTCCGAAACGGGGAATCGAACCCCGGGCCTGACGGCACTGCTTTGAGAGCGTCAAATGTTAGCCACTACACCATTCCGGATCTGTGGTGACTACTGGTCACAGTCTGTGTTAGCAAGGGTACCTCGCACAGATCCGTAGTCTGCGGCGGGACTTCCTTGCATGTGGAGTTTGGCTGAATTTTGTTCCGAGGAAGATGGAAAGCCTGAGCATACTATGGTTCAGCAGAGTCTGAGACAACTAGAGATACCTCCAAGTCTCTTCAAAGAACCTGCGAAGAAAAGAGCGAAAATAGGACGGAACATCTGCCAATTACCTTACCAGTGATACTGACTGTGGCTGATGCGGTACTCGTAGCGTTGTGGCTTACAAACGAGACTGGGAAGCCCGGCGGGGCGGGGCGCAGTCGATGAGGGGAACGAGCGGGGCGCGATAATGGCAGCAACGACAGATGACCAGTGTTTTCCGGGGAGATCTGGGGAATTTCTCCATTGTTGTTATGCAATTGGAACTCGAACCGCGATGAGCCGAACTTGGCGGCTACGGTCAGCCCAGCGTTGGACGACAAATATCACGCCACTCTCCAGACCACTCTCATCATGCGACAGTTCCATCATCATCGGGCCAGCGCGGGAGAGCTGGGGAACCGACATAAAACGGCCACTTTTCCCCGGGACTACAATCGACGCTAAGATGTAATCACCGACAATGGCCTCCAGAAGAACTTGTCAACAGCTATGGCGCAGTCAGCCCACCACAAGCGCACTCGTGAATCGAAGCATCGCAAAACCAGCAGCGATCGGCAGACTCCTGCCGGCCACAGCAGCACTCCTTCCGACAGCCCGACTTACAACTCAATGCCATCGATTAAGTTCCTTCTCATCTCGACATCAAATTCGGCCATACTCAAGCCATTCTCCTGAGAAATCGGAGCACCCGATCCCGAAATGGACCCCGCCCGTTGACCCCACCACTCGGCCCGTGGTTATCCTTGGAGCAGGGGTGCTCGGCCGCCGTCTCGCCGTGATGTGGGCCTCGACCGGCCGACCCGTCATCTTGCAAGACATCAACGAAAAGGCTTTATCCTCGGCCATAGTCTACGTCGGCGATGCTCTCACGACTGTCTGCGCAGTTCGCGAGACACATCCCGGTCGCGTCACCACCAGCACGGTCCTCGAGGAATCTTGCGCAGCTAACCCATGGATGGTCATCGAGGCCCTCCCAGAAGACCCGGAGATCAAGCGCGAGATGCTAGGCAAAGTCGACGCCCTCGTACCCGAAGACTGCATCCTGGCTTCCAACAGCTCTACCTGGCCGACGTCGGCTCTCAGGACGCTGATCTCCCGCCCCGAGCGTCTTCTCAACACGCACTATCACCTCCCCCCGCGGAACACGTACGTGGAGCTCATGACCTGCGGCGCCACGGATCAGGACCTCATGCCCTTCCTGAAACAGCAGATGCGAAGTGTTGGCTTCACCCCGCTCGCCCTTCCTCACGAATCTGTGGGCTTCGTCTTCAATCGAATCTGGTCGGCCATCAAATCGGATACGCTGAGAGTCCTGCAAGCCGAACTAGCTTCGCCCCGGGATATCGATGCCTTGTTCCGCGACTTTTTCCATGCGGAGAAGGGTCCCTGTGAGAAGATGGACGAAGTCGGTCTGGACACGGTTTGGCAGGTCGAGAGGAACAGGGTCAATATGGGAGTGGTTGACCCCAAGAAAGCGGGGTACACCGACTGGCTGGAGGAAAACTACATTTCACGTGGAAGGTTGGGAGAGAAGACCGGAGACGGGCTGTACTCTGCCGAAGAGAGAAGGTTGTTGGCCCAAAAGAGAGCGTTCGCCAAGAGTTCTGATCTGAAGTTGCGCTAACACTTTCCTCCACTTGTTTCTAGGTTGCTTTGGAAGGAGTTGGAAGTCATGAAGAACGACAACGGTATATAGATCCCTTCGGTCGAGGTAGTGTACCGATAATACAATAGACTAAGTTTTTAAAATGCGCTTTGATGATGAATTCCTTGCCGCTTTAACAAAGTTTATCAGGTAGTCGGCTGCATGTTGGGCCTCCTGCATTAACTTGCCTGCTAGTAGAGTGTTGGCCAAATCATGTGTTCCAGTAAAAATGCCTGTTGCGCCAGACATCAAATGGCAAATTTCGCGACAGTGCTCACATAACGAAGGACATCCCCTCAATGGATTGGAATCTGCTTGCAGCAGTCCATCTTTAAAAATACCTTAGCTCATCCCAACCCAAAACGATCTCGTCAGCCAGACAGCCACCATTGGGTATGCCCAAATCAATATCATGAAGAGAGCCCGGTGAGTATTTTGCCGAATTTTCCTTGTCTCAAGACCTACAAGTTTTCAACTTTGATAAAGCTTTAACTGTCTCCATGAAATCTCACGCGACATCCATTGGTTTCAAAGGCTTGTGCTCATAATGCAACTTACCCCAGAACCCGATCTCTTGGCGCTTCTCCGGCCGACGACCCGGCAGTCTGGTCTTGCCTCAAGGAAGGCATGGAGTTACTCGCATGTGAGAGGGACTTCAAATTTGACGAGCGTGGAGATTTGACCCTGAGGGTCGGGAACAGCAAGGAGAACGATTGCAGGGTATACCACCTCGTCGTCTGCTCTAGATCTCTTGCCCGCCGGTCTCGAGTCTTCAGCGCTATGCTGTTTTCTAATTTCGCCGAATCTAGACCGATAAGTTCGGGTCCATGGAGGGTCGATCTACCTGAAGATGACATTTCTGCTCTTTTCATTGTTCTCAGCATCCTCCACGGTCACTTTCAGTACTTACCGAAGACCCTATCGCAGCAAGAGTTGTATCAGCTGCTGGTCCTTACGGAAAAGTACGACATGACCCAGGTCCTGAAGCCATGGGTATCTGCCTGGTTCCGTCCCTTCAATAATGGTAAAGTTGCCGACTCGACGGAAGCAAAGGCAGTCGTGATGTGGATATCATGGGAGCTTGGCCACGAGGAAACCTTTCGTCGATATGTGATGGATCTTCTGCGCAACTCCAAGATCGACAGCGAAGGGCGGCTACTTAGCTGGGACAGAATTCTTCTGGACACGTACATATATCTCAAGCCACCCGGGATACTTGGTAAGTAAGTCATTCTCTCCTGATAGCCATGGCTCATTGTGTTTAGAAAGTATAGCCCAGACGCGCAAGGATGTCATCCAAAAAATCACAGGTCTTCTTTACAGTGCCATTGAAGATCAACTGACGCGCGATACTTGTACCTCCAAGCAAATTTCCGGACACAATGTTTTCACCTTTCCCAGTTCAGAGACTCGATGCAGGATGGAACCGAAAGAGTGCATATGTCTGGTTCTCGGCTCACTCATTCGCGCTGTAACTCAGATTGGCTTAGGAGAGGTTGCCCTTCTGCGTACTGCCACCCCTCACTATGCTGGGAGCATCAATGAACTATCATCTTTAATCGGAACCTTAAGCACCATCATCCACGATAAGCTACATCATAATCCGTGCAACCCTCTTCCGGAGATTAAGAACAAGGTCAGAAAGCTCATAGGAACCCTGGAGTGTCCCGTGACGGATATTCACCTGAAGTATCTGCGAAATCAGGCCAAAAAGACCGGCGTCTGACACGGTCAAGGTGGTCTGCTGGCAAGCTTTTGGGGGCCAATTGGTAAGAAAAGAGACTTGTATCACGTGTCTTAGTGTGATAGCTTGTGAAGAAGTGTGTCTTGCTTAGATTTATTTGTTGCTTCTACTCGAAAGGTTCTGTTGGAATGGGTTCTAGCAAGCTGTCTGCACATTAAATCAACAATAACTCGTCTTTCCTGCGCACCAACTGACGCCTTCATACTTGTTTACCGTAAATTTCAATTAGAAGTGACTGGAAAATTCTGGTATTGTTTTGGGCACGACACTGTCTGGTATTTTCTTCAAGTGGTGCAGACTTCAAAGCTCCAAAAAGAGAAACGAAAGCGATTTTGAAACCCTTGACTTGGCCCGGGGAAAGTGATTATAAATACCTTGCATTACAATGTCCAATTAACTGCTAACTATCATTGAATCCCTGCCTCAGAGTTGATTCCTAGTTTTCCTCCAGAACCAAGGACTTTGACATTGACCCTGGGTTCTTAGGTGTTACGTCAATTCAGAGTATCCGGCCTTGACTAGCAATCGCAGCGATAGGACATGTATCTGACGCAATGCTACCTCAGCAAAAAGGTCGATTCATTGTCCACAAGCGGCATCTACAATAGAACTTCAGAACAGAATTCCGCAAGGGCGACAACTGCCTGATTTCGATGTTATAGGCTACTCTTGTTCCATATTATCGAACTCTAACGACTGAGGTACATGTTCAACAAGAGTAACGTCATTCGTGCGTAAATCCAATCAAATTCCTGGTCACCGCCTGTCAGACAAGGAGTTCAAGGGACACATTGGTTGGTTTCATTCGGTGAGAGACGAGCTTGGGCCTTGACACCCGGGTGAATCGCTGGATCTCCGTGGAGAGCTTGACGATGTTGAGCTGGTGCCTGAAGAAGTCAATAATTGTTTCCAACGAGAGTTCGGCCTGATTATGAGTGAGCCGGAGCTTCAGATCAGTAGCCTTGCAGAAATAAAAAATTGTCAGAAAGCTGGTCATTGTCTCGGGAAGCACTTCCAAGCACAGAGCTGTGAAAGGAAGGCTTGATCAACTTTGCGGAGGAGTGACATTGAGAAACCTACTTATATTTGGGATATTGGCGGAATACCAATCCAGCTGTAAGACATAGCTCGTGGTGATCCAGTTTGAATTTGGTGCTAACTGTGGGAAGGTCCGGAGACATCGGGAAGGGAGTCTCCTATGCAATGAAAACCAAGATAACCATCAAGGAATTCATCCAGCAAGGTTCAGGGTTAGGACTACAGAGGAAACAGATACCGACTCGATGGACTCGAGACTTCGAGCCGAAGTGGGATGATCTTGCTCCAGCCATCTTCACTCTTCAGTCTTGCAAGTGATCAACGGAGGGAAACCGTGGTCGAGACCCTGTGTTGCTAAAGTTATGTACAGAATCACCAAGAGCCTCTGGGGATTCTCGTGAGAGGAATGGACGAGTTCAAGATCATATGTGATGCTTTTTGGAGACAAAAAAGGTCTAGAACAGTCAGATGCTATTCGATCAATGTTTCGACCTGAAATATTCAGGAAAGCTGAAAAACGGGATCTGGTGGTTTCAGATGTCCCTGACCAGTACTAACAACGGAACTATCATCATCAAATGCTCAAAGCGAGACGAAAATCTTTTCGAGGGGGCAAGAGGTCGAAGCGATACACGGGTTCCGAAAGGGACCTAAGGATACCACGGTCCTGGGACAACCTTAGCCTCACTTCCCCCGTATTCCAACGGGGGCAAGAATTGTTTCTTGATGAGTGAGAGCTTCGACATTCTATTTCTTTCCCTACCTAGTTGAACCGCATTTAAGTTTGGGCTTCACAGATGTGGACAACGTAAATTGATTGCGGTAACCGCGCGTGAAAATAGAACCAGATAATCAAGGTCCTGAGTGACAAGACGTTTGAATACTGTCGTATTTATCACTTGTGGTGGCTGGCTACTGTCGAGATGCATCTACTAGAAATCTCTCTTCTCTCTCTCTCTGCCTGTAGTGATTTCGAACATGATTCCAAGAAAGCAAGTGAAATCGAATGACTGGGCCGGGGACATTAGTTTACATGTTCTGCTGGTTCTTGGCCCTTCATTGACGTCTATTAGGTTCTGATTATCGAGGCCTTCCTCGATTTCTCTCATCCATATGTTCATTATCATTATGTAGTTATGCCTTTCGTCTAAAATCATTATTTTGCCAATCCTTGTATGCTACGCAGACCTCATTACGGCCTCTGGCGGCGGACTCATGGTGGTCCCTGACCCGCTCGTGATGGAGTCAACGCCAACGCTGACTCCGCTTCCGCTGTTCTTCACCCTCCTGACGCCCGTTCGTACAGGCAAGTCGACGGTGTACTGCTCGCGAACAGGCCTTGCGGCTTCGATGTCGATGTCCGCGATCCTTTCGCCGCCTCCGGCGCTTCCCAGGCGATGGGCACTCGCGCCGGGGGACCTCCTCACGGCGAATAATCGCTTCACGTCTCCCGAATATCGTTTGACCTCCTTGCAAAGCCAGTGCCGACACAGGGCCACGAAAAGCAAATTCCATAACCCAAGGCCCCAGAGGAACATGTAGGCGAGGACCCTCCCGTGATTGTCGGACATGCCCCAGTACTCGAAGTCGGGCGCAAAGACGTCGCCGCCGAAGGCGATGTAGACTGCGAAGACGGCGATGTAGCCGAGACCGAGGATGAGACGGATTATGAGGGCCCAGCCTGGCCATGGGTCATGGGCGTGCACTATTGAGCTTGCGTCAAAAAGGATGTCGGTTGAGAGCATGATTATGAGAGCGACTGCTGCTGGGCTATTGTCATGGTTAGCATCGTCGAGCTTGGGAAGTGAGGTTGGAGAGATGACCATACCCGGTGCGATATGTCAATGGAAACGGCACATTATATAGGAACCACGACATGATCCATAACAGTATACTCGCGGCCGCAACGTGCAGGACGTCGTTGGCGATCTGGGCGCGGAGGAGCCATCGTTTGAATTGGCGAGCTTGCCTGTGGTTCGGCCGTCGAGCGCGTCGGACTCTAGTCCGGGACCGTGGGGGAGGTGGTATCGTGAGCGGCGGTGGGCGGTGGGGGCGTTCCATTGTTTGTTGTTTATAGGTGTGTTTGTGTGTGTGTGTGTGTGTGGCGATGAGATGTAGTGCAGCTTCCGGGCGCTAATGTTTTTTGGTGTTGAGTGAAGAATGAGAGGGGCGATTAGCGGGTGGCGGAGGAGAGCGAGGAGCCAGGTTTGAAGGCGGTCTTCAGCATGTTCCCTTTCTCGCCGGCGATTCTCGTGTATTGATGTTGTTTGGATGTTCGTTGTCCGGTACGTTGAGTTGGGAGAAGCAAAAGCAAAACCGGATTATCGACGGTGAGGACCTGGCATGCCAGTGACGTTTTGTTGTGAGGTTGAAGCGAAATGAACCTGACACAAAACGACAAGATCGAAAGAAAGTGAAAACAGAATAAACATAGAAACAGGAATAAGACCTGGCACACTCCCCCGATGCGGCCGATGTCTCAGACGGGAAATAAAAATTATTATGAGGCAAGGTAACAATTAAGGTGGGATGCGAAAGAGCAACCTTGCACTCCCCCAAGGCCTGGAACGAGGATGAGATCAGAGACAGAGGCAGAGAGACAGGATGGAGTAGGAGAACACAACAGCCCAGTCGCAGACGGGTGTGTCATGGGGTGGTATTGTTGATCTGACAAGCGAGGCCGTCCGGAGTTGGTGTGCAGGTCCGTTTTCAGCTCATTCGGCGCTCATTGGTTGGAGTTGGATGAGATGGGTGCTAGCCCGGGGTGTGATTTTGTTTGGACTTCGGACGGAATCGAGATGAGATTCAGTTGACGGACGACCGGCCGGACTAGATGAAGAAGAGGCGATGAAGAGAAGGACTGGATGGTATGAGATGAGATGAGAGATATGGTAGATGATGCTGGGCTGCCTCTTCGACCTGCGACGCGCGGAGTGAAATTACTCAAACAAAGACAAAGACAACCCGAAAGAGAGGAAATCCAGGCCATCGGACCGAAGAAAGGCACGACGGAAATGCTTGATCCTTTGATGGCCTTCCAGAGTAAAAGTCTTGGCTTTCGGGGGGGCTGGTTTGGGGATGCAGATGCAACAAAGCATCAACTGAAGAACTTCCCGAATTCAGGACCAGCATTCTTGGCCCTGGGCCTTCGTCCAATTGGCCCCCGGCGCAGATCACGCTGGGAGCCCCTGCAGATGGCACCGGCACTGCCGCAGTATTAGCTTGCCACAGGTCATCTTCAGCGGGGACCCGAAGTCGCTCACCGGCCGCTCTGCCAATTGGCGAACCGGATATCGTCGGTCAGCAGCCTGCCGCCCAGGCACTTCACATGTTGATCGTGGGGTCGTCGCAGGGGCTCTTTACACTTGCAGCTTGCTGGGGTGAGTTACGGGCCTGGTGCTGGAGAAGGGGGTCGGACGAGTCTCAGACCAGACGAACTAGCATCAGCGACGTGCAATCCTTGTTCTAGACGAGACATCTGTGACGGTCTGACGGATGAAGGGCCGCTGACAAGGTCTTCTGCGTCCTTCGTTGCTCGGGGCGCTTGAGACATGCGGATTCCTGCACCTCGGACCGATACGTCTGGTGGGAATGAGCATTCAAGATCATTGCCAGGCGCTGACATACTTCAGTAAATCGTTTTTTAAATTGACGTTTCTAGCCATGAACGCTTCGTTTTGGTCAGAATAATAAGGTAGACATAATATACAGATACACAGACTCGGGGAGTCATGCAGCCCGGGTGTCCCCAGCCACCGGAACGGGCCCCCTCGCCGACAACCCTTTTTTATCCAAACTTTTGTAATTCTTACTTCGAGGAACCGTCTCTGAAATCATATCTCGTATGCTATTGCTTTTCAACTAACCCAAAGTCAACAACCTTCCCTTGCCTGGGGCGTCAGAACACGACGTCGCCAGTCCTTATTGCCCTCTTGCCCATGTGCTTTCCCGCGAGTTATTGATACCCGTTGGTAAAAGCTGGCGATTGTATACGACTGCTATTCTGCATTCTCTTCGTGGTATCGATGTGCTGTCGACGGGATCTCGTATCCAATATTCACCCGCGTGTAAGGGTCGGTGGACGCGCACACATATCAGGGCTCTTCTGGCCATCCTGCCAGGAACCATCAAGCCATCTCATTTTGGCGATATTCGGCTATTGATTGTCTTGACAGCTATGTCGACTTGCAGCTCGTGTTATCCCAATCGAAAAGGTGGCTTCGCTTGTGTGACGCTGCGGCCCCGTTTGCCTGGGGTCGCATGTTATGGCCGACTTCTGTGAGATGAAACTTTGTTGGGGATTTTGAAGCTGGTCTTCAAGGCTAGACCGTTCTCTCTCCGATGATGGTAGTGATGGCGCTTGCAGTGCAACGCTCAAGTGCTGAATTTCGGTCGACTCCGTCTGGGTCTTCTTCATAGAGATCTCGGGATGGTTTTCTGCTCCGCGCTTCTCGCTCTGATTTGCGCTGCGAGGAGACTCGGGGACCTCAGCTGTCACTTCGTCTTCTTCGGATTCGGAGTCGTCGCTTATATCACACTCTGTTGAGGATAATTCGAGTGTCTCGTCGTGTGCATTTATTGGCTGTGCAGGTGCAGGAGGGGATGCATCTTGTGACGGGAGAGGCTGCTCCTCAGGGATGTTTGATTGGTTGTTGGTCTGGGTGGCGCCCAACGTTCGCTGCCATTTGCGGGCAAGTGCTTCTTTTCGATGATTGAATTGAATATCCAACGTTTGCTGTTCTTGGACACTTCGGTTCATCGCGTGTTCGATTTCGACGTGGGCGTTCACGTCCAGGGCATCGATTTTCGCTTTTGACACACTCCATTGCGATTGCCGAATCTCACGGATCTCCTCAGCGAGATTCCAGGCGTCAAGGATGATCTTCCTCTCGCACTCGCTCGTAGACGACGCTATCAGCGCTGCCACCACGCCGTTCTTTGAGTATGTCAGTCCTGCGATGGAATAGGGGAGATGAGTCGGGATGCACTGACGTTATGCATGGTTTTCGATGCTAATGGCGATTGGTTAAAATGAGGTATTGGCAGAAAGCTCCTATTCAGGAAGAAAATTCGAGCATTGGTTGAGGTCCAACGGGCCCAAGAGGAAGGATGACGGTGGTTCTCCACGGTCTTTCTACCAGTGTCATGTTTCTTTTTCTGCTCCTTTCTCTTTTCTTTCTTTTTTTCCTTCTCCCACCAAGCCTTTGTTCTGCTTGCCTAGAAGCGAAAATTGGTAGGAAATTGGTTCAGAGTTGGGGCCGCTGCTTGTGAGGGGTGTTCGACAGAAACTTTCCGGCCCGGTTCGGCATCCTCGGAGATGGTAGATTGTCCGCAGCGGCACCCTCTCCGAATTTACCCACGTATGATATTTGAGCATCC
Organism: Colletotrichum agaves; assembly: GCA_036785465.1. Lineage (NCBI taxonomy): Eukaryota > Fungi > Ascomycota > Sordariomycetes > Glomerellales > Glomerellaceae > Colletotrichum > Colletotrichum agaves. Next base: position 56,963 of record JAXISO010000172.1, read on the forward strand.
AAACGAGTGAGTCCAGCACGGCATATTATGGCACTGATGTGAAATGGAATACCCAAACCGAGAACTTTTCCCCCTGCCATTCCCCGGCGCACCGCAGTGGCCAACTAGAACTCACTTCGCCCCTCTTAACGGAATTCATTCAACTACTCCTTCAAGATTTACTTACATCCTCCTTATGAAGACCGTTCACCCATTCCTTCCGTCACAAGGTTCTTGCTTCCAATCTGCGTCTATCCATACTGACTCAGTGCCATTACAAACCCTATCCATACTGACTCAGTGCCATTACAAACCCTACGCGCTGAAGCGCCAAATGTGAAGTTTTTATTAGTCATGACCTATCTTGAGATAGTCCTTATACGGCATCAGAGTCGTAGACCTATGGGCCCGCTCTACCAGCTACTTGAATCCATACATTCTCACTCCTACTGAAACTGGAGTATATCCCGTCCATGTCTCGATCATCTGCATAGATCTCTTTAACATAGTCGCCTTCAACAGGTTGATCGGAAGGAGAAGAAACATATAAGCCGTGCCGTGAATCAGCACGCGGACGTATTTTACGAGTAAGGCTGAGGCCATCGTTAACGTCTGTCTCGTTGAAACAGTCAGCGCAGGAGTGCGTGGCTGCAACTGTGTAAGACTTACCTAAGACGAACATTGAATGCCTGTCTGCAAAATCATACATATGCATGGTGACATATAACGACGTCTCCAATCATCAGATTGAGAAATAATTATACGACTCTGCTCAGAGGTGAAATCCATGAAATTAATCTGTATTTTGAGGTATCATATCTTGTCTTGGCTCTTCTTGTCAGTTGACCAGATTCCACTGAAAGCCAAAGAGTCTGAATATTTAATGTCAAATTTGACTTGGGCGCGAAATAGAGCTGCGCTGCATGGTTGCCCTTGATTTCTCACGATGTAGTGACCTCACCGAGACTCACCTGGGAGAGGGGTCTGTGCTCACCGAGCAAACTGGCCAGGGGGAGATCACGTGATAGTCACGCGACCTTTTTTTCGGATGTCCCAATTTCCTGTTTGCCTTTTCACGATACGCGAACCATCCAGCTCAAGTCCGAATTAAAGTCAACTTAGAAGCCATTTTTTCTCAGTCCTCCAACTTTTTTGGATTCTTAATTTCATTCCCGATTATCGTAATCCCGTGTGGCGCAACTGCATCGATCAGACCCATCCCACGATCACCTCCCGCTAGTAAGCGGCACTCCTATCCTGGTGCGCAGCAGGACAACTGCATCATGTCGACACCGGGTCAAATTGGCAATGTGCCATCCAAAATGCCTGCAAACTCCAACATCCAGAACAACGAGATGTCAAGGACAGCGGCCAATACTTCTCCCACTCCGCCACGGTACCACCAACAATTCTCCGCAACGACGCAGATGATCTTGAGTCGGCTCAAGAATGGCAAGGGTAGCAGTCCTTCTTTGACGCCGTCCGGCTTCTCAGTAGAAGGGCTGCCGACCCCGGCAAAGTCAACTTATGAAGATGCCAAGCGTAAACTCGTCGAGAAGCTGGTCACCACGCCAACTCTGCCCATGCCACAGACGCCCGTAAACAGGTCTCCGGTGCCGTCCGCCCCAATACCAAGCCACCCGTTCTCAACTGAAACACCTACCGCTGGAGGTAAGAGAAAACGAGGAATCGAGGATCACGATAGCAGACCGCGTCAACCACGCCCTGTTCCCACAGCCGAACCCCAGGTCATCCTCCCCCCGGCTCCCAAACAGCCCACGAAGAGGAGACGAGTCAAGGACGACGCAATGTGCGTCAAGTGTCAACGCACCTCCTTCACAGAGGGCAACGCAATCGTCGCCTGCGGCTGCGGTGAAGCTTGGCACCAACTATGCCATGAGCCCGAAATTCCCGACGAGTCTGCACGCAAACGCGCCTCTTTCAGGTGCGAAACCTGTGTCCAAGAGGACAAGGATCACGCAGTGTATCAAGTACAGCTCGCCAAGTGGCGTGAGCTGAAGCAGGAGCATGCAGCCTCGAAGAAGCAGCAGCATGAAATTGCCAAGATGCGGGAAAGGAGACTTGCAACCTTGCCGGAGTTTATCAAGCCCGAACTCGTGGGATTCGAGGCGGGCGACGCCAGCATCGAAGCAGTACGTTGATGGTTTTTGAGGCATTGCTGGTTAGTAACTGACAAGGAATAGAGAAGAGATTACTTCGAGGGACTCAAGAGAACTGACCTGATTAATCTTCTGTCCTTCAGCGACCGGATCAAGCCTGGTCTTCTGGTGGACATTCTCGTCTCCGTTTCCAAGAAACACCCAGATCTGCCCATTTTCCACGCACCAGATTGGGCTCAACCGAAGGTAATACACCATCACCTCGCAGAACGCAGGATACTGACGGAACAACAGCAGTACACCAGCCCCGAAACTACTGTCCTCAGTAACAGCACCATGAACCGTCTTGGACACAAAGCCTCCAAGCAACGCTCAAAGACAGGCGGCGTGCGTAAGATTCTCAAGACCGCTCCCGCTGAAGCGGACGCGGCAGCTGAAGACGAAGATGACGACTACCTGCCTCCGTCGTGGTCCAAGGCGGGCCACGGACTCTACGCCACGCTGCCACCCGAGAGGGAGGATGGTTTCCTTTTTGACGATAACGACGAAGAAGCCTTCAGCCATTTCAGGGTAGATAGGAACGGCAAGCAGATCGTGGAGCCGATTGTGGGATAGAGTACCGACGAAGGCCGGACCGAAGCAGGCGTCAACGACAGAGAAGGCGGCAGCAGCACGATGAGGGGCAATCCGAAGGCGGTCGGAGACGACGCGGATGGCATGCCGCACCGCGGCTCGAGTACGACTAGGGATCCAAAGAATTTCGGCAACGGTGAGGGAAGCGGTGGAAATCTGACGCCTTCCAACAATAGGCAGACTTCTGCCGGCGCTGCAACTCAAGGCACAAATAAGGGAGGTTGGGAAACGAAGCGTATCATGAAGGACGGCCCTCGGCGTCCAAGTAAGCGCAGCAGAGAGGCCGAAGACTTTGTAGCTGATTACTCGTCCAAAGAGGCCCGAGACTTGAAGCCTTGGCACGAGACGGAGACACGGAGAAGCAGCAACTAAGACGACGGAGCGAAGTAGGAGAAAGTTGTCAGAGCACAATGACTCAACAGTGATAGCGTTTTAGATTCGATACCCGTAACGCGGATTCATCATCGTATCCGTCTCCACAGAGTACAGTCGTGCTACGCAGACATTACCAGAGGATAGGCAATTTGAAAGTGTTCCGACGGTGACTGTGAAATGTTTAGAATACTACTGGTCCGGATCAGCTCGACGCAAGAAAGGGCGGGGTCCTGTGCGGTACAGTCCATTTTCTCCGACGTCGGGTGTGTGTTCTCATTCGTCTTCGGCTCCAGGTTTGCAGAACTTCCGATTCGAAGGAGACCTTCGGGAAGAAACAGGAATGATGCCCACATGCCTGACTGAGCCAAATCATCGATCTGCTTTGAGAGCTTGTTTCACTATCACGTCGGTTGGTTTGCATAATTAATAACCTCTGTCCCAAGACGATGACGAAAGCAACTCGAGAGAGCGGCGAGAACCCGAGAATAATAAGACGACGAAAGACGACATCACAAGCCGGCCCAGGGTAAAGACGCCACGACTACCGTCATCGGGTATTGCATTGGACTCTCACGTCGTCTCATCTCATCCGCTGCGCCAGTTCCCTTCGTATTTGCCAGAGGAATTTGGGGAACACTACTCGACAAGGCAAATTTCAAAAGGCGAATTGCGTCGCCACAGGACTCCATGATACCATGAACCTGCTGCTCGGCATCGCGGAAGTGGGAATGAATGGATCTTGAAGGCCACGCTTTCCTTCACTTCCACGATACGAGGGGTTGATCAAGAACATTTGGTAAGAATAAGCAAGTATTGATTAGCTTTTTTTTTATCGAAACACTTCACCCAATAACGCCACCGTCCTTCAACTGCCCAATCCTCTCTTCCGAAAGCCCCAAATGCTCCCCGAGCACTCCAACGGTATGCTGCCCCAGCGTCGGCGGCGCGGCCCGGATGGTCGGCTCGCTCACGGAGTACTTGACCGGCGTGTTCACCATGCGGATCGGCCCGCACTCGTCGTGCTCCATCTCCACCACCATGTTCCTGGCCTTGGTGTGCGCGTGATTCAGAGCGCCTTGCACGTCATTCACGGCCGCGTACGGCATGCCGCTGCCCTCGAACACCTTGAGCCATTCCTCGGTCGTCCTCGTGACGGTGACGTCCTCGATCAGGGCCTCGAGCTCGGCGCGGTTGGCTACGCGCTGGGCGTTGGTCTTGTACTTCGCGTCGTCCTTCCACTCTGGGCGACCGAGGCCTTCGCAGAGGATACCGTACAGGCGGTCGTTGCCGCCGCCGAAGAGGATGTCGCCGTCTTTGGTCTTGAAAGACCGATACGGTACAATCGAGGCTGTGCGCGGCTTAGTAGTGTTACCAAGTAAAGAAATTGGGGGAGGGAAGGGGGGTGGTCTTCTTTACGGTGTGCGGTGCCCCAGCGTCCCGAGTCCTTCTTCCCGCTTATCAAGCAGCTGCTCGCGATGTTGGCCAGGGTGGCGGTCTGGCAATCGCTCAGCGCGACGTCGATGTGCTGACCCTCGCCCGTCTTCGCGCGCGCGAGGAGAGCAGCCATGATGCTGTTGCTCGTGTACAAACCCGTCGTCAAGTCGGTCACCGCGACGCCGACCTTGACCGGCGGTCCATCACGGCTGCCCGTGATGTGCATCAGGCCGAACTCCGCCTCGACCATGACGTCGTACCCCGCGCGGTCGGAGTACGGCCCCGTCTGGCCGTAGCCCGTGATGGAGGCGTAGATGAGGCCCGGGTTGATGGCGCGGAGGGTGTCGTAGTCCATCCTGTACTTCCCGAGGGTGCCCGGGAGGTAGTTCTCGACGAGAATGTCGCATTTCGAGACGAGCTTGTGGAGAATGTCGACGCCGTCTGGGTGTTGGAAGTTGAGGCCCAGGGACTTTTTGTTACGGTTCACCTCGACTTTGGTTTCAGCCTGGTCTTCACACGAGATAGTGAGGATTCCGGACTCACTGCGAGGAAGTATGCTGACTCGCCGGGCCCTTGTTTGGATGAGTCGGCTTTGTAAGTTGCGTAGGGAGGTCCCCAGGCTCGTGTGTCGTCGCCTCTTGTGGGATGCTCGATCTTGATGACCTCGGCTCTGGATGATGTCAGTGAGATGAGCACCCCAAGGGGGGGGGTGGAGTAGACCGTACCCGAGGTCACCCAGGATTTGAGTGCAGTATGGCTGGTGTCGAGTCAGTTCTGCAATAATTCTCATCTCAGGGTCATTTGAAAGCCTTACGCCGGCCAGAACTCTGGTCATGTCCAAGACCCGGTACCCGTCAAGCGGCAGCTTGCTACTCGGAACTGACGAGTACTGACGCCATGACCGCGAAAGGCGGACAGGCCGCCCGAAGATACCCGCAGACTTCGAAATCGCATGGAACGGAGCTTTAACACAGCTTCTAGACATGATTTTCTCAAGCGACTGTGTAAGCCTCTGCGGGGGAAGGTCAATTGGAAGTTGGCGACGGGGAGCACGGCGTGCTTGTTTCTGAGCTCCGACCCCGGTCGAGCTCCGGCCGATGGCGGGGATTCCGCCGCACCAGCCTCGGCATTACGCCTGCAAACGATGAAGTAATTGGGCACGGGCCATGCTGGGTTGCTTTCCTGGGGGGGGGGGGTTTGATGTCTGGAATTTCAATTCCAAAATTATGCAGAGGTGCGCTTCAAAAGTCCTTGCTCACCATGCGAAGTAGTAGGCCTAGAATAACCTCAAAGCAGTATATTAAATGAGGTACTTAAGAGGGACTTATTCGTGGTATTATAGGGCTAGATAGTGAGGTTATTCTGAGTAATCTATACCCTAAGGTACTATTAGTGTTAGTGAGGTGATTGAGGTATAAACGTCTTCGCATTTCGGGTAATAACTCTTGAAGCACACCTCAGTAAGCAACCAAACATTTCTGCATCACTGCGCCCACTTCCAATGCAAATGTTGATGTTCACCACTAGGCTCGCTTGTCTTCCCACTATCGCAATGGCCGAAGTCCGGATGTATCCTTGGACGCCTTGATGGCACGTTTTTGAAACCTAAATACCGACTTCGTCTTCAAATCTATAAAGTATTTTTTTCGACTGAATCAAAATCGGTGATGTGCCGAAGGCGGCACTTCTAACGTCGCCCGGCGCAACTGCGATCGACTTCTTCGATCATTCGTCGAGGATCCATCCGGTCTAGGTTGTTCAAATGAGGAATGGCGAGATGGCATCGTGTTTGCGTGTCGCCTGGGGGTCAGCGGCCGCCTTGAGAACGACAACGGCGAGGTTGGCGATCCTGGAGATGTGGGTGATCCCGGTGTAGGTGCCACAGAACCCCCGTCACTACCGGAGCCGTCTTCGCGAGATTCCCGTGATTCGACCTCCATGATGCTGTACGTCTCGTCGTGCTCTGCCATCTGGCTATTGCGGTTGGCTTCTCCCGGTATCCTGGGCCACTGTCCCGTCTTGAAGTCTCCTGCACCAAAGGGGTCTTTGGAGGGATTTCCAAAAAAGTTCCCAACTTTTCCCAGAAAATGGGCGATCTTTCGGCGTGTCTCCCACTCTACGTCCGAGGGTGAGGTGGATGTCTCACCCTCCGAACCGGGCCCGCGGTCACGGTACTCCCGATGTGAAGTGCTGGTTCGAGAGCTGTTCACTTCACCGGTTTCACCAATAGGCCGCTCCCGGTGGCGATGACTATGGTTACAATCACCGCGGCATTCGGGGGTTTCCTCGATTACTTTCTTGCTCTCTGCTAGCCAGACGTAAAGCGAACCGAGCCCAGCCATTCCAGTTCCGAGTATTGTTCCCCATTGTCCTAAAAAGTCAATTTGGAAGTAGAAGAGCCAAGACATTTACTCACCGATACTGCCTATTGGCTCTGTGTGATAGTCCACTTGAGGGCTCCAGAAGTTGATCTCGCCAATGATGAGAACTGCCAACCAGGCTCCCCCAAACACAGGTACCTCTACTGCACTCAACAGGGACCGGATGGCTTGGTTTACGGCTTTCATGCTCCCAAATGTAGCGCCATTTGTTCCTGGAATAATCTCCATATCATCTGAACGCTCCTTCTCTGGCGAAGTGCCACTCCGACGTGCTTTCCAGTTGATTTCCAGTATCTTGTTCCACATGGACACCAGAGAGAGGATTGCCGGCACACATTCTGCGGCTGCAAGAAACATGGCCATACCGAAGGGAAGCGTTGCCGGCTTGGGGACGACGTAAATCTCGCTCGCTGCGCCTTGTCGTAGGGGGGAGGACGGGCCGTTCTCTTGAGAACAAATGATCCCACATCTGTCTCCCTGTTCGTACGGGAACCTGCCAGCACTGGAGGGTATTGGACTTCCCAAACTCGCCTCGGTGCATGGATGGGTGTTGGAGCGGTAGAACTCGACTGCTAAGCTCAGGAGACCAGACAGAATGAGACCAGTCCACAGGAAGATGATGTTTCTACCGGGGTCGTAGAAGAATGTCGAGGATAATTTGACAGTAACTGGAGCCGCCAGTATGCCGATAGAGCATAATTGCAGGGCGCCATAGATATCCATATCTACAGCACCTGAGTGGCCGTATTAGCAACGAAAACAGCAATGACAAACATGACCGGAGACCCCCAAAAGCCAATGATATCCCACAGCTGACAATGACTTACCGTCAACGTGCAATGATGCCAACACGATTCCGTGTATCGCCGCAACAGCTGGGACAAGCAGCGCAGCTGCCAGACAAACAGCCCTTATCCATTCCTCCTTCCGTGCGATAACACAGACCACGACGAGGATGTAGTATCTGACGTCTTCACATTAGCGTTTGCGCTCAACATGTTTCGTCCCATTGCTGTGGTGGGCACAACAAGCATTTGCCGAGTTCGCCCGTCGGTTGAGTTGCCGATTTGCCAGAGTGGAGAAGCTTCACTTACAAGATTCGTTGACCGAAACCATATTGACCTGACATCGGCCAGGCGCAGACGACTTCAAGACATGGACCGTTGGCATCGTCGCAAGATGGAGCGACGCCGGTGGTATCGTCTCGCTTGAGGATAGCATGCAGGAGTACAGACGCAGAGAGAGGCGCCATGAATGCCGACAAAGGTCGAATAAGGTTGAAAATAAGCTTATGGGGAACTACAGGAACTCCACACCCGCCAAGCGTCGAGTTCGAGAAGATATGGATCCAATGACCGGGAAGTGGCCGGCAATTCGATGTCAAGATGGGAACCGTGGGCTCGTCTCGTCTCTCTTCCCCGAGATTTACAGAACGGAGAAGTTTGCCGTCGTCTTCCCATCCCCAGCTATCAGGAATTGAGCGCTGCCGTGGGGGGCAAGTGGTCGCGTGACGGGTGCGGCTCATTTGAAGCAGCAGCGCGGCCTCCTGCTCCAAGGAGTGCAGCAAGAATCATATTTATATCTTTATTTGTAATAAATCCCTTCTTTTTAAATTCTTCTATATTATTTATAATATTTTCCTCTATAGTAATATTAAAAGTATTATTATAAACCTTAGGACTAATACCTATATTGTCTTTGATATTAATATTCTAACCCTTTAAAAGAATTAATTATTTTTTAGTTTTAGTTTTAAGACTAATATATCTTTTAGTAATAATATTTGTCCTGGGCTTGGCTGACATTTCCGGAGGTGGCGCAGCAGGCCAACGATGCGGTTTAGCTCCTGTTACTCCGTACCCGTCGGGCGTTGGCTGACTTGGATGAATCGAAAGAGAGAAGCTAACGGCGGGCGGAGGAGAAGAAGACCAGCGAGCTGGGCACTGGGTAAGATAAGCTACGGTAATTAATTGGCTGCAAAAAGCCCGCAGAAGGATGAATTGGCAACGACCAGTAAGAAGCGCAGAAAAACAAAAAGCGGGGGCAGTGAGTGAAGTCGGAATTGCAGGTCTCGACAGGACCTAAAGCGCTAGGGCTGACATTGAACGGGCACCTGCCGCCGTTCAGCTGACCGTTTTCTCTTTCCCACTCTTTTCGCTTCAGAGCCTGACCTTGACTTCGACATGCACAAACTATGAGGCGTAATACAGGAATGACTCCAGCCTTATCCCAGCTCTGTGTCTGTAAACAGCGCATTGCTGCGTCATTTCGCGGTGGTTGAACCCGCAACATAAGTTCAGTCGCCACGATGGACTCCGACATCGACATTGGAACGGAGCAAATTAAGGAATGGAGATCTATCGTCACCCTCATTGTCTTCTTCTTCGCCAGTGAGTATATGCATCTTTCCGGCGCGTGTATCATTGCCAGGGTTCACCATGTTGGCTTTGCACGACTGACACGGACGTACAGACATCATCGTGTTGTTTCCTTTTCACATCCCGGTGTACGTCCCTGTGCCACTGTCTCACGCCTTTCTGGATTCTCTAAGCGCCTGGAGAGTAATATCTCCGAGAGAGAAGCACAGTCGCCATGATCGTGGAGTAGAGTCCAAGAAGTTCGTTCGACTGAGGTTTCCGATGAACTCTGTTACTGCACCACTTATCGCAGACCTTTTCCTCCTCGCCATTCTAGCCATTGGGAAGAGGGAAGTTAAGGATGGGACTCTGGGGGATAACGGCATCTTTCCCCTCGACATCATGGTCTTCTTCATCACCTTGGCCTACATTGCCATATCAATCGACGCTTCCGGCCTCATTCGGTATCTGGCTCTGAAAGTTCTCCAATGGGGTGGAAAAGTCGGTCACAGGCTGTTCTTCTACCTGTACGCCTTCTTCTTCGGTCTGGGTTCCTTCATCGGCAACGACCCAATCATCCTCTCCGGCACCGCGTTTCTGGCCTACATGACACGGGTATCCAACAACATCAAGCACCCCAGAGCTTGGATCTTCACACAGTTCGCTGTAGCCAACATCTCATCAGCGATCCTTGTGTCGTCCAACCCAACCAACCTCGTGCTCGCTGGAGCTTTCAACATCAAGTTCATCGATTACACCGCCAACATGGTTGTACCCGTCGTCATAACAGCTCTGGTGTTATTTCCCTTCCTACTCTACATCATATTCGCGAACGAAGGCCTTATCCCTGTTTCGATCCAGATGCGCGAGCTCCCAGCGGAAGCCAAGTCTAAACCTGTAAACCCTAATATTCCTAACGCGAGGGGAACTGCAGCTGAGGAAGAGGAAACGCACACAAACGACCCTCAGGGCAAGCTTCTCTCTCTTGTCGAGATCATGAACCCTTTTCTGGACAAGAAAGGTGCGGCTTTTGGCGCGTTCATCATGTCAGCGACCCTCATCACAGTCCTGGCAATAAACGCCGCTAGTGTCAAGACTAAGAATGGCGAACACTTTCAAGTCTTTTGGGTGACGCTGCCGGCTGCTTTTGTCATGTTGTGCTGGGATCTTGCATTTGGGTGGCTCAACCGGAAAAAGACGCGGGAGATTGCTCTCAAGGGACGTAAAGATCTTGAACGCGCTCGAATGGAGAGAGCCCTACGGGAGGAGGAAGGGAATATAAGAGTATCCTCTCGAGGAGGACAGGATTCCGCTGAAGGTGATACCGAGATGTTCCCGATTTCACAGCGACGATCAAGAGAGACATGGCCAGTAATTCACGTCCAAGATACCGAAAGCGATGCCAAGGACGGACTGAAAAGCCCGGATGACAAGAGCCCGCATCTGAGCCCCGGTAGAGGTCTCACGCCGTTGCTCACGCTTACACCCGCCGGTCCCTTGGGGGAAGGGAGTATATCGCCAACCCCCGAGCCAAGAGACCGCCCTCGCCTAGACCCATTGATGTCTACGGCTGTGGGAAATGGAGTTGATAGCCGTCCACCGAGCAGTGAATCGACTGCTGTTGAGAAGCCGGAGGGTTTTCAACGCCGGAAAGAGACAGATTCCCCACCCCAGGGCATCTTGGTCTCAGGGACAAACACGCCAGTGAACGAAAAACAGTCCGCAGACCTTGAGGAACGGAATCGCAACGATTGTAAGCAAAACATTGGGCAAAGGCAGGCCAAGGCGACCCTTGTCTCTCTCTGCAAAGATGGGTACCGATGGTCGCAGGAAACATTTCCAACCGTCATGGCAGTGTTGTCGCATTTACCATTCGCACTCGTACCATTTGCTTTCGCCATGTTTGTATTGGTACAAGCATTAGTAACTAAAGGCTGGGTTCCGGTCTTCGCATACGGATGGGATCACTGGGTGGAAAAGACAGGTACCATCGGCGCTATCGGCGGCATGGGGTTTCTTTCTGTGATCCTCTGCAACGTGAGTATCTGCCCGAGATTATGAAGCTTCGTTTCATAACTTGTTAACTGTGGTGGCTGCTTAGTTTGCAGGAACCAACATTGGCACAACGATCCTGCTGTCACGCGTAATCCAGACCTGGCAGGAAATACACAGGCAATCCGGCAGTGGCCCTATCAGCGACCGGACATTCTGGGCGACCGTTTACAGCATGGCGCTCGGTGTCAACTACGGCGCCTTCAGTACAGCTTTTAGCGCATCGTTGGCAGGCCTGTTGTGGCGCGACATTCTCGAGAGAAAGCATATTCACGTCCGCAGGATGGAATTTGCGCGCGTCAATGTTCCCATCATCGCCATCGCCATGACTGTCGGCTGCACGGTTCTTGTTGGAGAGATTTACATCATCAGGTCGGATAAGCCCTACCACTTGTGAATACGCTTTACCGGGTGTCGCAGAAGACACTTTCAAGTTATATACGAGATCAGAAGTCGGCAGAAAGCCGCAAGACACAATGATACCCAAGATAATACGGCCTAGTCAAGTCGCGATGCTATCGCTGTGCGGGAAAGCACCGCCTACTCAAGTGCAGGAAAGCGTCGTAATCAGGCGCTGTGACAGGCCTTAACCTATTGCGCCACAGTGGAAGGTCAATTAGCAAAGCAATCGGGTACCAAGGCACCTCAGGATCGTCCACGTTTACATGAAGCTGCCCCTCTGGGCTTCAGTCATTAATCTCTACGACGGCCGGCAATCTGTCATAAACGACTGGCAGGCGACGGCTTCTCTTCTTCTTCATCTTGAATCCATCCCGGTCTGACTGCGGCAAGAAAGGCGGGCCCAAGAAGTTCGCAGCACTCACGCAGCGCGCAGCCGCTCGCAGGTGGCTGAGCGATGAGTTATTACTTGACTTCCTCAGCGGCGTGGGACGCATTTCGTCATTTCATTTCTTGCAAGCGGTTGGCCCTGAAATAGGCTTCTTCAGCGGTTCAATGGGACAGATTCACATCGACCCAGCTGGTTCCACAGCGCGATTACGCTGCGGTCCGTCGCTTCCATGGTCAGCATGTCAAAAATACACAACCGCGCTACCGTGCAGCTGGCTTTAACACTTTTTAACGACCAGACCGAGTGTCTTAAACATCGTCTCCGCGCTGCGACATTGAGCCATTTTTGGAGGTCTCACTCGGTGATCGTCAGCAAGCAGACGGACAGGCCCAAGGGTGACCAACAGAAGTCAACTGGATATGAAGCTGACTGCATGAGCCATCTTTTTGTTTGGCCACTCGGAGGAACGTGTTACAGTGCACCTGAAATCTCCTGGCAACTCAATTTGAATCGTTGAGGGACTGGAACACTTGTCAGCAAGAGCTGTTATTCCGGGAGCTCTTTTGGGGGACCATCCGAATGCGGCCTCACAAAGTCAAATCTCGGAATAAGAGACGAGATGGCAGCTTCGGAGCTCGAAGCAACTCACTCATCCGCACGAGTTTTGAGTTGCATGTTGCCGAGGTACTTGTACCGAGTATCATACTTCGTATAGGGATCCAGCAACCAGAAATTCTAACTAAAATACGAACAAATGCTGCACTCTTCCCTATGCATTTACAAACACTATTTCAGATACCCTTCTGGTGGACAAAAGGTCATGCATGCTCCGATCCATGGAGGTCTTAGACTTAAACATTTGCTTTACCTAACCCGCGGTTGAGAATGGCCTCAGCTGAGTTGCATGTTGCGACGCCCTGTGAAGCACGAAGCAGTTCAGAAGCGCACACGATTCCAAAAACAGATTGTGTTTCTACGTATCAGTTCCTTAAATGGTGGTAACCAGTCGCTAACTGCGGCGGACCAAAAGGCCCGATCAGCTCGCACAAGAGCAGGTCAAGAATCAATGCTGCCGTCATTCTTGGGTCGTTTTTGGCATCCACACATCCATAAGCGTGGCAAAGGACGGTGCCGGGACCATGCATCGAGATCACTCGGAAGGTCAGCAAAAGTCGCCGTTGGTGGGGCGGACCCGTCTACATGTCCCGTCAGTCCCGTCGGTCAGCCTAAATTTTGGGGTCTGAGGCCGATAATGGGAACAGGCACCGTTGAAACGGCGCGCGGGACAAAGGACAGCTCCTTGCGCCCCGAGCAGAATTGGAAACTTCTGAGGTGCAGCAAACTTTCAACTCCCACAATGAACAAAACGACTGGTCCCTCGCCTCGAGCTAAGTTTTTAAGCATCTTTTGCTTTGTGGTCTAGAGCCGTTACTGGGCCGCCAGCCAAGACCTCTATCGCACAATACCATCGCAAGCTCTTTGAGTAAGTGCGAGTAGCTTGCCGAGCTGTTGGGAAGAATAGGAGAAGGGACAAAGAAGGGTGTGTATCTCGAGGTAGGTCAGAGCCTACTGTGCAGACAAGAGGCTCCGGTGCCAAGAGCTTCCGGATTCTTTCTTTGTCTTGATGGTTTGACCATCAGTGCAACCCTGCACAAATGGACAACAGACTTACGGCCAGTAATACAAGCCAGTCTTGAACCTGACGAACAAAAGCCTGCCGGGGTTTCCAACTCCGCCTCACGGGTCCTGCGTTGGGGAACCCAGGAACTGCTCGCACTTGGAGATCGCGGAGATCGCGGAGATCGCACGGCCGAGCCGAGGTACTTGCACCGAGTATCCGAATTCGTATAGGGACCCAGCCACCAGAAATTCTAACTAAAATACGAACAAATACTGCACTCTTCCCTATGCATTTACAAACACTATTATTCTAACTAAAATACGAACAAATGCACTCACGGCCGAGCACCCAAGTGATGATATCCCAGCCCAGGCGTTGGCCGAGCTTAGGTACTGAAGTACGCTAAGCAAGCCATACTAGGCCAAGCTAAGGCATTCAGAGACCGGGGACTGAGTCTAAGTTAGGTGATACAGGTGCTCGCTCAGCGGTCCAATTGCAACACAACCGCGCAGCTCGCTCACGTCAACCGCCACACTCGAGTCCCGAGTACCGATCGACGCCCTCGAGGGCCACTGAAGCAGGCAGACGAGTACAACGGGCTGTCCGGGAAGTCAATCCTTAGCCCGGCAAGCCAAGGTCATTTGATGTCAAAGATGAGAGAGGCAGCAGGCAGACATAACATTGGACCCTGCAACGTGCGTCAATCTCGAGGAGTTGGAAAATAGCAAAAGTTAACTCAAGGTCAAGACGATTTGCACAAACACACAACTTCTCTTGGTTCGTGCGGGACACTGGTCTCGAATCTTTGCGTTACGGGACATGGGGGCCAAGAAGAGGGCGCAGCTAATGATAGGTGCTCCGTTGGCGTCTGCAGCGATTCACGAACGACATTGTGCCTTGCCTACCACTCTCGTTGCGGCCGCTATTCCCAGTCGTGCCCTCTTTTTGTTTCCCTACTTCCCTTAGTTCTCTTCTCCCCACCACGATATGCACACTCCCGTCATGGGTATTCCCAGAGCCAGCCAAGACTCAAGGGCAACGGGTTTCGATCCGCCTGGCAGTGCTGCTTGCTTGCGGCCTTGCTTGCGGCCCTGCTTGTGCCTCGCTCGTGCCTCGCACCGCGGCAGACCAGGTCCAGGCTGCATCGAAGCCCTTGGAGGGACAGGTATTAAGGACCTCCATCCCTCTCCATCTTCGATACGAACTCATCGAGGTCAGCACATAAACGCATTCGTCTGTCTGTCGCATGAGGCTCGAGCAGAATATCTCAAGGACATGTTTATGTTATCTTCGCTTGGGTGCAGTCGTCCGGAGTATCAGTGAACCGCGTCACTTGCACACCCCCCTCCCCTCCTCCTCCCCCACCCTGCCCCATCAGCTGGCACCACCGGAGGCCGGCGCCGGCGCACACTACAACGGCACCATCAACGGCCTACCTTAGCTTTGCCCTCTTACCCCGAAGACAAGACCGACGGGCAGACAAGCTCTGTGTTCTAGCCCGCTGTCAACAAATCCCTTTTCGCACGTCATAAATAAGACCAAGAGAATGGCACCTGCCATCTTCGATATTGTCAGACGAACACGAGCAGCAACAGAAGTCACGACACCAATAGATACAAACAACGGTCTCGGCGGCACGCCCGGCAACAACGAGTCGACCTCGGCCACCAGTACAACAGCCATTCTTATTATTATAATCGTCATCTGCGGATCCGCCACCATGTCCGCCGCACTATTCTACTTCTTCGACCGCAAGAAGAACAGCCAGTTCCGCGAGGCGTGTAAGAGGGACCCATACCTCACACGCAAGGAATTCGCCCGCAGGCGCAAGCTGAGCGCCTTGGAGCGTCTCGAGGAGGAGGAGCTTCAGCGCCGCATCATGATCCGCAAGTCTCTCGCCTGCCGGACGCCTTCGAGAACGAACAGCCGGGGTTCCAGCAGCGACGAGGAGTCCGAATTCGGAACGATGCAGCAACGCATGCCGGAGCCACTATACGACCCGCATCACCACGATCAGACCCTGAGGAATGAATGGGCGCCCAGTGAAGCGTGGAGGGCAAGGTCTGAATCAGAAACATCCTCCTCTACCTCATCAAGGAGACAGTTTGCCGAACCCCATCCCGGTGTGGAAGTGGAGATTCCGCTGCCGCCGCGATCAACATCCCCGTCGCCGGCCCAGGCACGTATCATCCGGAAGCCGGTGCCTCCACCCACGCCGGCAGTCTACGTTCCTTCCGGGGATCCGTCAAGGAAGCCGCGAACGCTGTCGAAGGCTTCCGACGCTCCGTCTCACTCGCGATGAGTAGCGACAGTCTGAGAGTTGTAGCCGCACTTGGTTGAGCTGGTTCTGAGAGACAGGATAGGGCATTGGTCTTGTTAATGCTCTTTAATGTACTTTTCTTTGCCTTCTTTCATTTGTATTGATACCCAACACTGAACATATCCAAAAGTTCTTCTTGTCTATGTCGTGGTGATTTTCGCGCTTTCTGATTGGTTTGGAATAGAGTAGGAAAGTTGTTCTGGTCTTCGTCGTCTTCAGCGGTGAATAGCCTGGTAGCTTCGGTGGACCCAAAAAAGATTCAGGTGCAGAGCCGAGCGACCTAGGTACCTACCTACCTTAGCTACCTTTGAAGCTGCCTGATGAGGTGGCAAACTGGACGAAAAGCTTAAAGTGCAGCCCCACGTGACAGTGGCGCATGCCGCTAAATCACCCAACTCAGATCCATATGGATAGAGGAAACCGTACCTTAAGGTAAGGTCTTTCTCCGCTGACTCATCTGTCGCCTCAAGTTCTGCAGCGCTAGGCAGAGGGCCAAAGTCCTCCGTTGTCAATCCGAAACTGAGCCTCAACTCTTCCCCCCTACAACCCACCAACGTCACTCGCTCGCCTCCACGAAGATCGTCTGCAATCGCCGCAAAACTCATCTCGAAACCGGCCTGCTGTTTTTGAGCATCTTTGCGACTGTCGCACACGACCTTCGAGCCGACTGCTCAACGATCTGGGACTCGGGGTTCTTTGTTTCGCCACTCTCGGACGCCTTCATTGGTAGAATCGGTCGGCTGGCAAGAAGAGCCTGCCTCATCCCTAATCCACTCCTACCCTCCTCTCTCCCCATCTCTTGCGACCCGCCGCAGTCGTCTTAATTGGTGAGAGAGGAAAACTTCCTGTCGCAAGTCAGGAAATTATGGCTCACCTTGAAACTGTCTAGTTAGGGCATCCATCCAGCCGACTTCTTCGCCGCTCCCCGCTGAACGAATACCCCCACCTCCTTTCAACAAAGAACAGCGATCACAGTTGTCTAAGGATATTCCTTTCACAGTTGTCTAGGATATTCCTTCAACTTGGCCTCCGCCTCCTGCTCGGCGTGGAATCGAGTCTTGCTTTTCGGTTCCCAAAGCAGTAATCGCGGTCGTCCTTTGAGGCGGTCCATCCTTCGCCTGACGAGACCTAGTCGCAACACCGCCAAGCTGCATTCGCCGCTCTTCGTCCAACTCACCAACAACCTCCTTTGGACCCAATCCAACACACTGAAAGAGAAGCCGCCCACCTACAAGGCAGTAGTCAACAAGCGCCAGGAACTTCGACGGAAAAAGAAGGAGCTGAAGCGCCGTCGCAAGGTTTTCGACGAACTTAACAACATCTACACGCCCAAGCCTTACCAGCCCAAGATGCTCGGCCCGAACGGTGCCGCAACGGACGAAAATGCCCCGTTTTCGGAGGATTTGAATGAGATCACCTTGTGTCCCGATTGCAAGGAGTACCCGCCCAATTTGGTCGAGGAGTTCTCGTCCGGCGACATGGTTTGCGGTTCCTGCGGCCTCGTCGTCGGCGAGCGCATCATCGACACCCGCTCCGAGTGGCGTACGTTCGCCAACGACGACCAGGGCAACGACGACCCCTCTCGTGTTGGTGACGCGGTGAACCCTTTGCTGAACGGTTCCCAACTCGAAACGACGATTGCTTTCGGAGAGGGTCGGGATTCCAAGAACTTGGCGAGGTTGCAGGGGAAAAATACCAATGGTAAGCTTGATATTCCAGTCCATTTTTGCTGGATCTTGGCTTGAGTCGGTCAATTTTGGGAAGCGCATAACGTTTTACAAACTCCCGGCGGCACGGAGTGCCTCTTACTCCTCTCTCATCCCTCACCACCACTTCAGAATACGGCCCATTCCTTCCACTGCATCTTCTCGGTATACGACACTAACGAGGTTGACAGACAAGGCTTCTAAATCTCTGCTTCAGGCATACAAGGACATCGGAAGCTTTTCGGACAGTATCGTAAGTTTCTCTGTCTCTTTGGACGTAGACTTTACTAACATTTCACAGAATCTCGGCAAGACTGTGAGCGACAGCGCCAAGGCATGTTTCTCAACTCGATGACGCACAGAAGATTTGAATCTGACTTGAGCCTCAGCACATCTTTAAGTTAACCCACGATGCTGGATTCATGAAGGTAATTAATTCGGAACTTTCGCGACCGTAAGACACTGATTGCTGACGTACGACAGGGAAAACCTCAAGAGGGTCCGTATCTTGGTCAAATTTCAGAACCCGGAGGCTGACGTAATTTTTAGCGGTTATCGCAGGTTGCATCTTCATTGCGTGCCGTCAAGCTGGTGTAGGACGGTAAGTTCTTGACCTTCCTCCCACCATGTCTTCAATTCCCTTGTCTTTCGTCACCCTATGCAACATTTGTTATTGGCCATATGCTAACTCATCAAAAGAACGTTTAGAGAGATTTTCCAGGGTAAGCCGCCACTCTTTCAACCCAGAGAGGCCACTTTCAGGCGGCGTGGCGCATGCTGGCTCCTCGGTTTTTTATTTACAATGCCACGATCATAAGCTGACATGAAATTTTCTAGTCACCCACGTCTCGAAGAAGGAAATTGGCAGAGTCTTCAAGCAACTCGAAGCCTTCCTTCAGAAGGTCAAGGATGAAAACCCGAAGGGCTCTGGATCTCTATCCAACCTTGATGGTTACAAGGCCAGTGCTTCTACTAGTGCGGAGGACCTCTGTACCAGATTCACGTCCAACCTCAACTTCCGAAACGCACAAAAGGTGGAAAACGTCTCCCGAGCTCTTGCCCGCAAGACTTCCACCGTTTCCGAGCTGGCTGGACGATCCCCTCTGTCTGTTGCTGCAGCCTGCATCTACATGGCTTCTTATCTGCTCGGCGAGCATAGAACCTCGAAAGCGATCGCAGGAACTGCTGGTGTCAGTGATGGCACCATCCGCACAGCATACAAATATTTGTACCAGGCTCGCGAGAGTCTCATTGAGAAAGAATGGGGTATCTCTCAGAAGGCTATCGACGACCTTCCGGTGAACTAAAAGGTCATGTTGAAGCCGTCAGAGCTGTCTGCCAACCACAGCCGCGGTGAGAGAGCGGCGCAAAACATTCACTTGCAGACTGCCGAAGATGGTGAAGCCTAGGAAATTCGTATTCGACGGGAGATTATTTGCGAAGATTTTCGGGGGCCGCGACCTAACCGCCGGCTACGTGACCTGGTGGAGGTCAAAGATGCGATGTGAGCTTGATTTGGGCGTTCAGGGGTGGTTTCCCTTTGCCCTAACGTAATGGGCGCGGATCGATTTAAGATGCCTGGAACGGCACAGTCTCGCAGCTTTTGAAATAACAGAGCATGGAGGTCGATCGCGAACAAACAACGTGACTGCTTGCGATGTTGCTGCGGGAGTTTCTTGGAATTGAAAGCAGAGGTCTCCTGCATAATTTTAGCAAAGTATTCCCAGATTGCTCCTTGAGTTGGAACCAGGAGGAATGGTATAACCATTGGAACTACATGACTTCAATGTTGCGTTGCTACTGTGACTTCACTTCGTGATGGAGCGCTCGATCGAGGAGTCCTACTGGTACTTCCATTCGCAACAGGAGAATGGATATGTCCGCCACTGCCATTACTTCCCGTCCCGCAGTCAAACCCACATGGAACAGAACAGTAGATATGTAGCCTCGTGCAGTTCGAATACAGTGTTTATTGTAGTAAATGGGATTCTAACACTGTGAACCTAGAAAGGCCAATCACATCACGTCAAAGGACCCCAATTATTATTTTCCCACTCAGCACCCTCCAAGCCTTGTCTCGCGTCGCGACTCCATCTTGACCTGCGCTTTTGACCATTCAGCAGAGTCACTCACCTCTCACCATCCGTCGCGAGCATTACAATTTGCGTCGCTTTCAGCATGGGAGGACGACGGTCTAGATCAGGCAGAGCCGCTGCCAAGCGAGCCTCTGCAGCCCTACGTGAGTACAACCTTTCCCTCCCCTTCTCTTGCGATCACCATTTTGGTTCCTGCATCTGTCTGTCGTGACGAGTGCATCATTGAGCTGCCCTCTGTGAAGGCCGACTCGTTCTGAAGACTTGGCGCGTTTCTTGGGTTTTTTTTTTCGCGCAAACTCGCCTGCCCACAGGACCACATTCATCACCCTGCCCCTCCTTTTCTAGCCATTTGACAGCTACCTTGCGCAATACCCTCAAACGCTGTAGGACTCGTGATTTAACGTGCATTGCTTTCCAGAAAGCACACCTAGGGCCTTCGAGGGCATCGACGACGACGAGCCCGTTGCCGAGGCGGTCGAGTCCGAGCCTGACGTCGACGCACCACCCGAAGACGATGAAGACGAAGACGAGGAGCCCAAGGCCGACGACTCCGGCGAAGAGGAGGCAGCTGACGACGATGCCGAGGAGGAGCCCGCTAACGACGACGGAGAGGACTCTGAGCCATCAGTCAAAGAGCCCACACCACCCACCGAGCCCGTCATCCGCCGCAAGCGACTCGGAAGACCGCCCAAGAACAAGCCTCCTGGCTGGGATAACATGATCACTGTGCCCGCTTCTGAGGCCGACACCCCGCGGCGCAGAGGTCGTGGTGGCTGGCGTGGCAGAGGCGGTCGTAGACCACAGCCCGGTCAGGCGCCGCCGAAGCTCAAGCAAACCATCGACAAGGAAGGCACCGAGGTCGACATCGTGGACGACGAGTGCGTGCTCCCCGAGGACCCGGAGGGCGAGACCAAGGTCGACAAGCTGGGTAATTTGCTCGGCGGCCGGCAGTATCGATGCCGTACGTTCACCGTCAAGGACCGCGGCGAGAGGCAGTACATGTTGTCGACGGAGCCGGCGCGTTGCGTGGGTTTCAGGGACAGTTACCTATTTTTCAATAAGCACCCGAAGCTTTACAAGATCATCATCAGTGACGAAGAGAAAATGGACATGATTGAGCGCAACATCATGCCACACTCGTACAAGGGCCGTGCCATTGGTATTGTCACCGCGCGATCTGTGTTCAGGGAGTTCGGCGCCAGGATTATTGTTGGAGGACGGAACATTATCGACGACTACCGTGTTGCGGACCAGCGTGCGGCAGGTGTTGTCGAGGGTGAGATTGCGGACCCCGGCGATGTCTTCGACCCCTCTCAGCCGTACAACACAAACCAATACGTCGCATGGTTCGGTGCGAGTGCGGTTTACCATACGAATCAGGCTCCAGCGGCATCGGATCCGCTCGCGGGCTTGACGGAGGTGAAAAAGAAGCGTGTGAATGTTAACGATACCAACTGGCAGTTGGAGCACGCCCGTGCGGCCAGGTGAGTCGTATGGCAAAACAGATCAGATGGAGATTCTAACGTGATACAGCGAGTTCAACTCCCGCCTCAATGCCATCCGCATGCTCAACCTCCAAAATGGGGCCTACGACATTCACACGAATATCATGCAGCAACCGGTCAATACACAACCCACGCGCGCACGAGTCGAGGTCGTCCACCCAGACAAGGCCGCAGACGCCAGTTCCTCTTTCCCCGCAGTCACGCCAGCGATCCAGCGCAACTTCAACGTTGTCGACATCGTGTACGAGACACCCCGCGCCGGCGTCCAAAGCGCCGGCAAACGCCCCGCCGACGTCCCCGACTTCCTCAAACCTTTCAATGGCATCCTTGCCATCGGCGAAGACATCAAGGCTCTGCTGCCCGCCGATTGCCGCGAGAGTCTGGAGAGACACCAAGCCGAGCAGAGAGATTTCGAGAGCCGGTTCGGAGACGAAAAGGATTCGATGGCGAGAGGCAGGCTCTTGATCGACAAGGCCATCGTTCCACAAGCCAAACATGCCTAGCAGGTATTAGTCGCTCGGGACGGTGGATACCACACGCCTGATGAGCGCTGGTTTTCTTGCTTGACGAGGGCCAGTTGTGCCTTTTGCGGCTCGCAGCCCGGAACTTGTCCTCACTACAGGGATGGATATCCGTACCGGTTCCGGACGGGTTGGGATCCCGAATGGGAGACTTGATTTGTTTTCGTGTTGGTGTGTGTTTGTCTTTCGGCTTGGCGTTTCGGTGGGAAGGGGTTTTCGGTGGCGGTACTTGCCATGTTAATACCTTCAGGGACTTGGAGGGATACAATACCTACTTAGCAGCTGGGCGATGAAAGCAAGAGGAGAGAGCTTCGTGCGTGTTAGACAGGGCCGTTTGTAGGACTAGATGATTCATGAAATCGGGGTATGGCCCATTACTTGCTAACAAACGGATGTTGTGAGACTGAATTGAGTGGCGTCTGAGTGTAGTTGCTGCAGAGTTGAAAATCAAGCTCTGTGTTGCCAGCGTGAATGCGTCTGGAAAAATAAGGCGGGGAAAGGCTTCTTTGATCATGGCCTCCATGGAGGTCGTTCATGTTGTGACAAGGTCTAGTTTCGATGCTAAGAATGTTCCATCCATCGAAGTACAGCCAAGTCCTTTCTCTTACCTCCCCAGTCTTCGCCCACGTGCTGGAGGTTGCGGGTGAAATTTGAGTCCAGCCTCAGCCTCTGGACCATTGCATGTCATTCCAGCGGTACATCGTCACCAAATTTTCAACGCGGGTATGGGTGGACAGTTCGAGGAGGTGCTGTGACAGTATTATCTGCAAATGAAGTTCTGAAGGACACGGCGGTCGAAAGAAGAGTAGAATGAATGGCATTTTGGTTCGTACAAAAATGCGCGTAGAGATCTGAATAAAACTAACTGGTCACGTTGGATATAGACGACACTAATCTCCAGGACGAGAAAAGAACAAACGATGACGGCGAAGAGTTGCTAGCAATTCTGCGGATCACCGAAGACGCTTGGGATGCAAAAAAGGCCGCAGAGCGACACGATCATGTTTCCGCGGTCTACTTCTTCCGTGCGAGCAAACCCCATACGCCCACGATTACGATGAGTTATCGACCCTTTCTCTTCCGGGACGGGATTATGAAGACGGCAGGGCTTTGATCTAAGCGGTAACCCCCCCTGGAAGTCCGAAGTTGAGCTTCCCAACCTGGGAAGAATCTGTGCAGGGTCTCCCGACAAGCTCGTCATCGCGTTCCTCGCCAACGTCTACTCACATAACACAGCAAAGGGGGTATCATGTCCGTGGCGCAAGATGGACTTCCCTCGTGCTCTTGGGGGTGGGGGGGATCGAATAAGTTCCAGCGAAAACCCAACTTCACAGCTCATCAACTCAGGTCTCACGGTAATCCACGCGCGGGACCAAAATCCAATCGTCAACATTCGCAATGGCGGGAAGCGTCCGAAAGCCCAAACCACCCAGAAGGTATCACCAAATATCAAAAAAAATCCTCCGAGCTCCGGCGGACCTCGACCCACGATCCCACAGACTCACCTCGACAGCCCAACACCACAAAAACCCCTCAGCTCCGGACCCTTCATGGACTATCCCGAATTCCGGAGGGAAAGGGAGGGAAACAAACAAAGCCTGCCCTGTCTTACAAAACTCCCGCACAAATAATTTATCACGCCACCGAGTGATCCGAGTTTGATCCCAAGATGACGCCCGCCAAACCTTTTCTCGTCCAGGGCCTGACTTCCGGGTCTGCCTTCCGTCGAGACATACCGTCAAAGTTGAGCAGAAAAGAGAGGGAAAAAAAAAGGGGGCAAAATAGGCGAATAAACAGGCGGGAAAGCATCACATGGCCACGATACCTCGCTCTGTGCGCCAGGTGGTCCCTGAACCATATATCCTCCGATCCGTTATCTGTTTTCGCCCATGAAAGCTCCGCGCGCCCGGGCGAGCCCGCGATTCGGTCAAAGCGGTATGGGCGAATCGTCCGAAGAAAGGGCATAGGAGGCGATGAAGGTCTGCGCGAGGTGTGTCGAGGACTGACATCATCCTGTTTATTGGTGTGCCCGCGCTGTCGAGTCGGATCGCAAAGCTCACATTTTCTTTCTTGGGTGAAGAGTCGCAGGAAGGACAAGTGCGTGGTTGGTTGGTTGGTTTTCAGCTCATTCTGGTGGTCTACTCCAATTTTGGATTGGTATCTTCAAAGTATACCTCAACAACGACAAAATCATCAAGGATGCCGTCGTAAGATGGGTTAGACGGCAATGTCGCGCCAGCATCTCCGAAATTAATTGCAAAGCGTCTACACTGATTTACGACTACTTTTCGATGATGCGCTCGCTGGGTTTCCATGCCCTTCCCCATCGTATCTCGAACCACCAGCCAAGCGTGTATATCAGACCCGGACCAAAAACAACACATGTGAGGCCCGAAACTTCATGCTGATGATACCGCACAAAGCCCTGGTCGTCACATCGCTAGGGTAGACATGAACCCTTTTCATCTGTTGACGTTTTGCGCTTCCATGTCACGGCTTACTGAAGGGAGGCCAGTGGTTCAGACGTACCCGATCCCTCCATGCTGTCAGACAGCCGAGCTCTGGGAGTCTAACGATCCCTCGGGGCCGATGCGTTTTGTACCTCGCATTTGTTTGGTGCTTAGTTATACAGCAGGGAAACAAGTCGATGAACAAGAGTCGTGAAGGGATGATAACATTGACTGTCATTGCAGAGGTATCTTGGCATCTCTCCAGGACGCCCATTCTCATTTGAGGCATGAACATAACAAAAGACGTATGGTTCATTGCGATGCATGGGATGTCACAAAGCTACCGCCATCGTCAGCTTTGCCACGTCCAATTTTCGACCTGGAGTATCACAAGCCAGCCGAGCGAATTCCGAGAATGAACCACTGCAGACTTCATCGTGAACCACAGGCATGAGATCTGTCACCAGACACTTTACCTCGTCGTCGAGTAGACAGACGGTAGCGCAAAGTTGCACTTGTGCCTATGGCTTAGTCACTCGCTCTGGCTAACGGCACGATCCGACTCGATGGAGAGCATACCATGGTCATCGGGAACTGGGCAGTGGCAAGTAGCCTATAGCCACAGACCAAGCCCGTGTTCGAGCAAAAGCCTTTACAGGCCAAACCGCCCACCAACAACAAAGACCGTCCGCCGAGGTTTGCGTAGTTTTGATAGCGTAGACTCGCACGCAGGGCGGATGGGCATGACTGTTCGTGTACGCGTGTACACGTGTGTGAGTGCAAGCAAGACTATGCGCATCTCCGCGACCTGCAGCGCAGCACTTCTCCCCGGCCTGCGGTCGACGGTCGGGGCAAGGGAGAGAGCCCAGAACGACCTGACGGAACCGTTCGATCGTTCAATAGTTTTAGGTGCCCTGCGGTTACCGAGACACTTTGCTCCGGCCCAAAGCCCGGCTGGCAAAGACAATTACAACCAGTACGTGGTTTCGTGAGCGACGATCTGAAGCGGCTTCCGTACACCGGACAAAACGACGGTACGCCCGGCATGTACGTTCCCAACGTGGTGGTCACGCAGGCACTTCTCACCGCTTGCATATCACTACCACCGCCAGTGGTGCGTGCATGTGTCATCCATCGCCGGCCCAGAGTCGCAAACCGATTGAGAGACGTGGTG
This sequence comes from Colletotrichum agaves, assembly GCA_036785465.1. Classification (NCBI taxonomy): domain Eukaryota; kingdom Fungi; phylum Ascomycota; class Sordariomycetes; order Glomerellales; family Glomerellaceae; genus Colletotrichum; species Colletotrichum agaves. The sequence goes on from JAXISO010000172.1 coordinate 82,477, forward strand.
ATGCAGGTAACGAAGCAGCGAATTGAGCCGGCCAACCAACCCAGACCGCGCCCACCCGGTGCGCGCATAGCCGTTTTGCGTTTGGCATAGTGCTGGGAAAGGGGGGTGTGTGTGTGGGCGTGGCGAACGACCGAGCCGAACGAACGTCAAGCCTCCCTTTCGGGAGAGGGATTTCTTGCAGGAAGTGATTGACGGTGGCTGCAATGAATGACACAAAGTCGTAGTCAGACCACTGTATGCCTGCCCGCGCCGTCGTTGCCCACATCCCGGCTTCCCGCCCGAAGGGTTTGGGGGGAGTCACCCCGTTGAGGAGGCCGAGTAAAAAGCTGTTGGGTTTCGCTGGCGCCGGCAACAGGAGAAAAGGAATCCGCGTTGCGTTGCGAGTCGCGGCTTGGCGAGAAACGCTCCTAAACAAGGCAGACAAGACATACGGTAAGCGCTTGAACGGGACAAGCAGGTCGAAAGCAAAGCCCGAATCAAAGAGGGAAGTGGTGACGACGGATCATTGACGCTTGGGTGGGATTCGGATCGTAGATAGGTTGTCAGTCAGGACGAGGACGGAACCGGGAGGAAGGTGGTGGTGGCGGCGGCGGGCACGTCACGCCGCTCCGCCGTCCACCGACTGCTCAGCGCTCATCAGCGTTCAGCTCTGGCTTTCCTGCGCTGCGGCTGGACAAGAATAGCCTTGCCGGCGAACCGTTCGTGGATCAAGGCATAGGCTTGGACATTGTGTTCCGGACGCCTTGCTTCCAGTGCTTGGGTATTGTCGTCGATTTGGTCAGCCAGTGCCCTCATCACCATCACCGTTCTGACCTAAAGTCGTTCCCTTTTCGTCATGGCCAGGAACGAGTAATGAGTGTTCGTGAGCACTTCCGTCCTGGTGTATCACCACCACCAACTTCTTTCGCCGCTTACCAGAGCAAGGCACTACTGCGAGCACTGTGGCAAGCGGTTACCCGTCTTGGAGCCACTTAGGCGAAGCTTGAGATTAAACTCGAGTCTCGAGTTTACCCAGATATCGGCGTCGTCGCTGTGGGATCCTCCGGCCGCCGGGACTGGGATCCGCCGAGTAAGAGGTTGGGGGTGATGACCGCTGTTAGTAGTAAGTACAGACGGTGGCCAAAACCATCTTGCGCTTAACAAGAGACAGCCCACCCCCCTTGCCGAGGCACCGATCGGTGTTGGGGAGCATCTAGGGGTCACAAACCCACATCTGAGCCTGTGTCGACGTCACGACGGACGGGGTCAACGAGCGTAAAAAGTCGAACCCGCATCTTCTAGCTCCCTCTGTGTTGGGCTCTGGAAGCCCTGGAAGCCTTTTATTGCGCCCGTCATCTGTGTGCCAAGGGAACGGACCAGTTCGAGGGGTTCTTTGACGGGAGGAAGGGGTCACGGGCTGGGCTGTGGCGAAGACTTCAAGAGGGTTGCACAATCTTGACGACTGACGGACGGTGATGCGCTCCTTTGGATGCGTCTGGTCCCGATCGGGAGCAGTTGTACGGGGGTCAAGGGCGGCCGTATTTGGCCCCGATAGATCCTCCTCCTACTTTTGTCCAAGTCTCCGCAATACCCATCAGAGTTCTTTTCTCTAGAAGGTTTTTGTTGGTCGCAGGCGCCGTCCTACTGCCCGTACTAAGACCCCACCCCACCCAACCGATATCCCACCCATCCCGATCGCGTAATTCGGACGCGTTTTTCCCATAACAACATCAACACGACTTTTATGAATACATCACAACACCACAACAACATCAAAAATAAATTATTTCAAAAATACTAATTAATCTAGTATATTAAAATATACTAAAACCCACCTTAATTCTACCTAGGAAACTATATTAAATAGTATAAGTATTAAATAAGTAAATTATAATTAGGGTATCTCTTATATAACTCTTTATAATTAATTATTAAATTCCTAAATATATTAGAAGGCTTAAGAGAATTATTAAAGACTCTCTCCTTATTTTAAGAGATTCCTTATTATATAAGTACTTATTTAAGAGTCTCTTAATATACTACTAACTTATTAATAACTTAAAAATTTTATTATTTATATTATAAAAGCTAATAATAACTCTTAATCTCTAGAAAAGAAGTAAATAAATAACTTCTTATAATAAAATTTATTTATTTAGAGTATAAAAGTAAAGAGTATTAATTCTAAATAAATTAAGAGAGTAATTATTAATATAATTAAAGAGTTTTTTAATATTATAGAAATACTTAAAATTAAAAAAATTCTATACTCCTTAAAATAAAATATAAATAAAATAGAATTAACTAAGAGAATAATTATAAATTATTTAATATTAAATAACTCTTAATAATAATTTATAATTATTTAATAATTAAATAATTATATATAAATTATTATACTTAAGTATATTTTAATTATTAATAAAGTTTTATTATTACTTATAATTTTTATTAATTAGAGTATTTAATATTAATAATTCCTAGAGGAGATAAAAGAATTTATTAATTAAAGATTTATAACCTTAATTAATAAGTAAATTTTAAATATAATTAAATTAAATTAATTAAAAATAGTATTTATCCTAGGTATAATAAAGGAGACTAAATAATTATACTTAAAAAGACTTCTTATAATTAATAATTATAGGAGTTATATATTTAATAATTTTATATAGGAATATTACTCCTAGAGTATTTAACTATATTATTTATTAATTTACTCTAATTATATTACTTAACCTCTTAATTTATTAATATTCTCCCCCCTTAAAATATACTTTATAATAATTATTCTTAAGTATAGACTTAAGTTTAACTCTACTTTTATTAAGAAATAGAATTTCCTCTATTATTACTTCTAAATAAGATTTAAGGTTATTATAAAACTAAATATTAAAGTAGAATAGAAAGTAGCTAGGTTATAGCCTATAAATATAACTAAATCTCTACTAAGTCCCTTTCTCCTCTAGCTAGTACTTACTAATATACTTTAAGCCCCTCTTTAGGTTCTAAATCTCCCTTAAATACTTAGAATACTATTATAATTCATTATTATAACTCTATATAAATTTATAAACCTTTAGAGATACTAAATAATATAGGAGCCCTTATAAAGTAGGGAGAAATAGAATCTAGTCTTATAATAACTAGTATTTAATAAGGTTAATAAGGCTCTTAATAATAATAACCTCAAAATATTATTACTATAATAATAAGTAAAGAATCTCTAGGCCTAAATTAATTAATTAAAACCTTTAAAAAAAGTAAGAGTAAAATTAAATTCTAATAAGTAATTTATAAGGATTAAGGAGATTATAAAAGTTAAGTAGTAGGTTAAAGGAAACTAAAAGGTTAAGACTATATACCTAGTTAAATTATATATTAATAATATAATTTAGAAGAAAGAGTAGAATACCTAGTTTATTAGTTAGTACTCTGAATTTAGATTTTAAGTGTGTTTTGCTGTGAAAAATTAATCCCAAATTATTATAATATAATAATAAGTGTGGGATTAGTTCCCAAAATACGCGATTGGGATAGGTGGGATATTAGTTAGGTGGGGTGGGGTCTTACTAAGTATAGAGTAAAGAAAATAGTATATTAGGTATAGGTAAAGATAATTATTCTTCTCTAACTCCCCTTATCCTAGGACTTAGGGGGTTATTACTTCCTAAGTAGAGATTACTTAGTAGGTCCCTAGAGGTCCCTAAAACCTATTTTGTTTAACTTTTTTTAAAATTAATAAAATATTATTAATTATATTACTATATTTAATTATTATTTATTAAAATATATTATATTACTTAGGTTTTCTTTTAATTTATAATATAATTTCATTTTCAAATTTAAATTACTTTTAATTTTTAACTTATTAATATCTATTAATAAACTTTTTATAATTTATTATTTTATTTTTATTTTATTTAATGTTTTAACTTTTAATATTTCTTTAATAATTTATTAATATTATATTAATAACGTTTTAATATTATAAGTTTTTTATTATTTTAACTATTTATAATTTTATGTATTTAACAATTTATTATTTTAAATTATAAATAAATAAATCGTTTCTAAGTTTCTTAATAACTAAAAAAAGAATTGATTAAAATCTATTATACCTTTTTATAATTATTTCTATAATTCGTTATTTAATAATAAAAAGTCAATTTACTTAAAAAGTCTTTTTATTATACTTAAGGTTATTTAATAATTATTTATAAATACTTTTATATTACTCTATTTATAATACATATTTTCCTTTTTATAAATTATTATAAAAGTTAATATTATTTTATAAAGTTCTTATTATTTTAAAAAGTTCTCTTTAGAAATAATTATTTCTAATAAATATAAGTATTATATTAAGTTTAATAATTATAAAGCTTATATTAATATAAATTATTTCTCTATTTATTATAATAATACTATAATTTATAACTATATAAAGTAGAACCCAGAGCCTAGCTACCTAGCTAAATATTATAGCCAGCCTATTTAATAGTAGGGTTCTATGAATAAAAGCTAAGAGTTAATACTACTAAATAGTACTAGGACTTACTAACTAAAATCTTAAAGAGTAGGTAACTATAGTAATTAATTATAGTTATTATAAAAGTATAGTATAAGAAGAGACTAAAAGTATTTAAGGAATAATTATAAAGTTAATTACTAAAGAGCTATAGAAGTATAGTTTTAGGGTAAGCCTAAGTTTATATTATATATAAGTGCTATTTATTTTTAGTTCTATAGAATTATTATTTAAATATTAGTCCTAGTATAGAGACTACTTTAATAATATTAGTCTTTACCCTAGTTAGTATTCTAGGACTACTTATTAATTATTAGTTCTTTTTATTATTATATAATTTATATTATAGTTCTTTTATTCTAGGTAAGTTCTAAGTATAGTATTATATATACTATAATTAATTACTATAAGTATATACTTATATAGTATAAAATAGGAGTAAATATTAATATAAGTTATTATTTCTAAAGGTTTTACTTTATATCATAGTCAGTATTATAACCTATTAGGAATAACTAGTGAAGAAGCCCCCATAAGAATACTAGGTAACTAGGATAATACTTTATATATAGAATTATAGAAATATTTAGGACTTACTTAGTATAGAAAGATTTTAATATAGGTTATATAATAACAATAATTATTTAGAATTAGAAGAATTTAACAAAAGTTAAGGAAGTAATTAATAGAGTATAGTAGGAAGTACTTAGTAATTAATTAGTCTTACTAACTAATTAGTCTTACTAACTAATTATAATTACCTCTATTATATAATTAAGTACTTAGAATTAAAAGTAAAAATACTTATTTTACACTTATTTATAATATAAACCTAGGCTTATTTTAAACTTATATTTTTATAATCTTTTCGTAATTAACTTTATAATTATCATTTAGAATACTTTTAATTTCTTCTTATAATATAAACTTTTAAAATAATTATAATTAATTACTATAGCTATTTACTCTTTAAGATTTTACCTAATAAGCCCTAATACTATTTAATTAGTATTAATTCTTAGCTTTTATTAATAAAACCTTATAATTAAATAAATTAATTATAATATTTTAATTACTCCTATTTAGTAAATTAATTATTAATACCTTCTAAATAATAATAAATATAATATTATTCTATATTTTTATTAAGTTATTTACTCTAGGAATCTCCTTTTTATTTAAGTAGTCTATAAACCTAGTTAAGAAGCTTAAGAGAGCCCTAGTAATTATTAATTTAAATAATAAAATTATTATAGACTAGTTATTAAATAGTAACTCTATAGTACTAAAATAATATTATACTAAACTTAAGAAGAGAAGAGAAGAGTTTATATAGAGTATATAAACTCTATTATATTCTTATAGGGCTCCCTAGTAAAGCCTACTCTAGCTATTATATATTAGCCCTAAGACTTAAACTTATAAAATACTCCCTACTTCCCACTCTACTCTACTCCCTCTTATTTTATTAATTCTTATAGTCTTATTTTATTAATTAATAGGAAAGATCTAGTTATTTAGTTATAATTTACTACTTAAGTAATTATATATTAGTTTCTTTTTTCTCTAGAATTATAAGTAGTTCTCTTCTCCCCCTATTCTCTCCCTCTCCTCTTCTTTCCCTAGTAGTTATTTATTTTTCCTCTCCCCTCACTATACTCCTCCTTTTTTTTCTATTTTTCTTACTTCTCTTATATTATTATTATATACTTATATTATTATTACTATTTTCTTATTATTCCCCCCTCTTTCTACTATATTAACTATACTTTTTATTATCCCTAGTACCCCTAGTAATAATCCTAGTTATAATAACCCTAATAAGAAATTTATCTTATAAATATATAGTAACTATATTCTTAATAGTA
>JAXISO010000173.1:0-88588 GCA_036785465.1 Colletotrichum agaves
TGCCGTTGCCGTTGCCGTTGCCGTTGCCGTTGCCGTTGCCGTTGCCGTTGCCGTTGCCGTTGCCGTTGCCGTTGCCGTTGCCGTTGCCGTTGCCGTTGCCGTTGCCGTTGCCGTTGCCGTTGCCGTTGCCGTTTCCATTTCCATTTCCATTTCCATTTCCATTTCCATTGCCACCAGGGCTTGACGTAGGTTGAGGAGTAACAAAGGCAGTCACAGTCTTGGTGACAACGGGAGGGTCGTTGGCATCTGCAGGTGACATGTTCGAAGGAGCGCAATACCAGCCACCTTTGCAGTGGTAGCATGGCCAGCCCATTCCACAAGGCGCAGGCATCATAGGTGTCTCCTGGGGAGGACAAAACCAACCGTCAAGACATTCCGAACAGGAATAACCTCGACCTGGGCATGGAGAGGACCCATCTTGTGGCTTAGAAGGAGACGCCGGACAGGCTGGGCATTGAACCACGGCCGGGCAGTCTGCGATGGGAATGACTGGAGTGGATGGCGGAACATCTCCTCCTTGACCAGGGTCTTGTCCGTCACCAGCACCAAAGACGCCGCTGCCAGAATCGGCTGTTGGGGATGATGATGGGATACCGCCAGTATTGGAGGATATTCCAGTAGGCGTTGGGGCAGGTGAAGCAGGGGGGACAAAGGGGGCAGCAGATGATCCAGCCGGGATGGTGATCGTTGTGAAAGGAGTCATTGCCGGGGCAGGAGGCGATCCGGGAACAGGAGCAGCACCATTCGGCTGACTGGAGACCTGAATCGAACCGCGAGTTGCAGATGAGACTGAAATTACATGTCAGCCAAGCCGGCTTGTGCTGCGCAGCCAACTTACCTGGTGCAGGTGCTTGTGAGGGATCGCCGGTTTGTGCGGGAGGCTGAGGCTGATCTCCTCGAGCGGTGCCTTGTATTTCACTGTTGCTGGTCTGATTTGGAATTTCGGGTTGAGACACCGACGGGCTATTGGCTGCAGAACCAGCACTGATGCCACCGGATGGGAGCTGAACAACAGACGACGCCTGTCCGGCTGCAGGAGTCGATCCAATAGGGTGTTCTTGAGAGACTAAAGTGGCAGCTTGAGTTGTAGGGAGAGCAGCACTGCCAACATTACCACTAGCTGATGGAGCAGAAGAAGCAGCAACAGAGGGAAACGCCGTGACAGAGCCAACAGGGCCTCCAGGTGTTGGAGCTGCCAAGGTGGATGCGGAGCTGGATGCGGGCAAAGCTGCTGATACAGCAGTCAGAGGCGCCGCAGGTTTAGTCGACGGGCACGTCGTGATGATAAATGTTGGAACGCCGCCAGCAATGTTGACCATGGTGCATGACTTGCTATCAGCCGGGCCCTGAAGAGTAGAGGCTTGGATAGTAGCACCGTTCACGACGGGGATAGTACCAGAGGCCTGAGCGATAGCACTGACGAGGGAGCTCAAAACGCTTGGTGCGACTGTGTTTGGTTCTCCAGGAAGCTGAGGTGCGTTGACTGGTAAATTTGAGGGTAGAATGAGGGGAGCATTTGCCAAACTGCTGCTCGGATTGGGAATAATAGGATTGGCGAGAGCGTCCGCGGTGCCAACGGGGGCAGCAGAAGGTACGACATTTGCAGCATCTGTGACAGAACCAACAGCTGAAGGAATGTTGTTGATGATCGAAGACACAAGGCCGCTGAGTGCTGCAGGGACATTGGTGATCACAGGGAGGTTGCCGTTAGCCAGAGACCCGGTGACGTCGGCAACAGGGTTTGGCAGACCGCCGCCAACTTGCGACGCAGCAGCATTGGGTGCTCCCGAGACGCCAGCAAGAATTGAAGGGACAATGGAAACGGTGTTGCTAACAACGCCACCGACGATGCTCTGGACAGGAGGCAGAACTCCACTGTTCCCAGGAGGCTGTGATGCTTGGCTAGCTGGGTTGACAAGCGGTATGTTGGGGGCGACCGCACCTGGCAACAGAGTGTTGACGACAACTGGGACGTTGTTAACCAAGGTAGTGACGGTGCCCACGACATTGCCAACGTTGACGCCGGGGGCTGCTGCATTGCCAGCATTACCCAGGGCGGAAGGCAGTGAGGCAACAACCTGGCCAACGTTCGTCAAGACGCCGCCAATATTGCCACCCGGACCGAGAGGGCCAAGAGATTGGGCGTTGGGAGTGACAGGAGCTGCTGCAGGAAGAGGGGTATTGATGGCAGGTTGACCTTGATTGGGAGCTAGTGTAGGCTGGTTGAAGATGCCAGCGAAAGGTCCGCCGGCTCCGAAGAACTGTCGGCGTCTGAGGTCTGCGTTTCGTTCGGTGACAACGTCCGAGTGGCCTTCGTCCTGAATTGGCTGAACTGCTTGAGAAACGGCAAAAGCCGTCAGAAGAGTCAGGATGATTAGGCTGATGATGACTGTCGTTTGCCTCTGTCGAGATGACGGTCCCGAAGGACTAAGGAGCCGCATGATGGGCGAGAGTTGCTGGAATAGCACGAATCGAATAGAGCGAGTGGAATGACAGGAAGTGTTTCTGAAGAGAACTGCCAGTGGAAATGAAGGTTCCAAAACCGGGTTCCAAGAAAATCAGCCAAAATTGAAGCGAGAGTGGATGGGATGTGTAGAGGCGTGTGGAGGTGATGTTGTTGGTAGAAGCAGAGAAGAGGTTGACAACAACGTCGGCTGAGATGATATATAGCCAGCAGTCTCGGTGACTTCCGTTCCTGATATGAAGTGCGAAGGAAGGCGACATCGAGCAAGTGGGATCACGGTCGAGGCAATGGCCCATGACAAAGGGAAGGCGATTGCATGCTACCTATTCTTTCCCAGTTGGTGGCGCCAAGGGCGGCGTTGATGCGTATCGGGTGATGGAGGGTAGGTACCTTAGCTACCATCGTTTCCTCTCAACGATACCTAGTAAGGACGGACGTGTGCTGTTCGGCGTGGCTGCTGATGCCGGCATTTTTGTAAGATGGAAGGAAGTGCTATCCAAGCCCCAACTAATTGTGCACTACCCAACCGATGCCTGACGTTGCCGGCGCAGTCAGGTACCGGGCCGAGCTGCTTGTATCAGTGAGTGCAAGCCCCTTTCCGAAGCGATATCTTCGACTCAAGGAAAGCCCAAGATCAAAGCTGCTATATGACCACCAAAGTGTTCATCGAGACAGACCAGGAACATCGAGAGCCATGGTTGTAGACTTGGCTATCGCAGCGGCGTCCCACCGACTCCAAGCCTCAACACCCGATCCGCCAACACTGTTACTACCTAATTCCAGACCATAGTTGAGAACCCTTGCCCGGAGATCCTGCAATTGTGCTGCGAATGTCGTGGATTCTTTCTGTCTAATGTCGTTAAGTCAATGCTTCGCCAATGCCATCATTGGATGCCTTCCTGTCGTCTCATACTAACGCCAGCGCAGCTGCTTTCATTTCGACTCGTAGTCCGTCCGTCGGCTTTCCCCTGATCTGTCGCCAGACGCGCTCTACTTCGAACGGCACCTTCCAACCTATGCCTTCTCTTCCTTGCCCCATCTCTGGGTCTCGTCGCCGCCTTTCCACTCCTTCTCAACGTAGCCAATCTGGCTCTTCACCTTCTCGACCGTCTCCTTGTCGCCTGTGTTCTTGCCGATGTTGTCACTGAGACACCCGTGTTAGCAGCAGCCCCTCGCAACTCCATGCTTCCCGTTCACTTCACTTACCTGATTTTGATTGCGGGCTTTCCATTAGCAGAGCTCAGCTTGATGACAATGTTCAACGGCACAGACTTTGTGCCGGTCTTGAGGTGCTTGAAGTCGTTGGTGAGGAACGTGCCTACACCGAATGTGGGGGTAAAACCAGCCTCCTCGGAAATCGCCTTGTACTGCAAGCACTTTTCAATGTCGAGCGAGTCAGAGAAGACCATCGTCTTCTTCTCCTTGATGCCCTGGCTGTCGTAATACTGACGGAGCATCTTCACGTAGTCGGCCGGGTCGCCGGAATCTTGCCTGATGCCCTGGAATAGCTCGGCATAGGTCTGCGTTGTACCGTCGGCCTTCTTGTACTTGCTGTCATCGCCGTCCAGAGCGCGCACCGGCTGGCTAAAAGATCTCAAAAACTCCTGGGTACCAAACGTATCCGTCAAGGCGATTCCCAGCTTGCCCCCGAAGCAGCCAACCCAGTACCGCAAAGCCATCTCCGTCGCAGCCTTGTAGTCGTCGTGAATGGCAGCAATGCCCATGAACCACTCGTGCGCGACCGTACCGACGGGCGGAATGCCGAAACGCATGGCCAGGTGCACGTTACTGGTTCCGGTAAGCTTGCCCGAAGAACCCTTTTTCTCGCCCTCCTTGCTGGCCTTCACCAGCCCGCGGAAGACGAGGGCCTGGGTGTGGTAGTCGCGGCGCCGTCTGGTTCCGAACTCGGAGAAGGTGCAACCAGCCTCCAAGAGACGCATGCCCTTGTCGAAGGCCTGCTCCTCCTGGCCCTCGTAGCTCCAGTCGGTATCCATGAAGCGGAAGTACGCCTCGGAGGTGAGGGCAAGCAGCGGGATCTCGTAGAGAATCGTCTCGAGCCATGTCCCCTTGATTTCAACATGCAGATCGCCAATGTCCGAGTCCGCGCCCGAGTCTTCGCCGACGGGATGGAAGGTCGCGATGGCCTGCTTGCTCGGGTGCAGGCGGAACTCCCTGAGAAAGTTGACATACTCGTCGGTCAAGTAGGTGCAGTGTGTCTTGAGGAATCGATATTCTTCGTCGGAGAGGGAGATGTTGCCCAGTTCTGTTTTTCCCCCCCCACGTGGTGAGTCAATCAGTGCGTCTCGCGCGTTCGCGATGGCGGGGTATGGAGGGGCACGCAGCACACGTTACTCACTTCGGATCTGCTCCTGAAGCCAGTTGAAGGCGGCTCTGGACAGCTTCTTCTCAGGGGTGCGGTTCGTGAAAGCGTAGGTGACCGGGACGTCCTTGAAAAACTTGAAGACGGCGCATTGCATCGTCAGCTTGTAGAGATCGGTGTCCAAGAAGGATATAACGCCCTCCGGGAAGGGCGAGGAGCTGTTGAAATCCATGGCGGCTTGGATAATGCAATAACAATAACGGGCGATGTCGCGGGTGTGATGCGACGAAGTTGAAGGTTAACCAGGCGCAGTGCGATCAGAGAAAAAGAATCTGCTGGCGAGGTCGGAACGGGCGTCACGGCAGAGAGCGCGCGATCGTGACAAAGCTCGGAGCGGGTGGGCTGGAGGGGGAGGATGACGAATCGGCGGGAGATCGCTGAGCTGATTGATTGATTGATAAGACGATGGGTGCCGGGTCGACAGGGGTTGCGAAGTTTCAATGCGACTTTTAGTTGTCGCTGTTGAAATTCAGACAGCGGAATGAGGGGCCAAATGCACAAACAAAAGAGACCGAAGAGGGCATGAATCGTTACGGAGACCTCGCGAAGACCTTGTGAGCACCTTGGTTGGTGCTGATGAACTTGAGTTGCACTGTTGACTTTGATGTCTTCCGAAGAGATCTGGGGGAGGATGATTTAAAAAAAAAAAACCGGAAAAAAAAAAAAACACAGGGAACTGGAGAATGGTAAAACATTTTTGTCGGCTGAGCACTAGCTGTCTTGCTTCCGCCCGCTTTGTGTGCGAGTTGACGAGTAAATCACGGAATTGGCGGTACTATGTACGTTCGATTGGGAAGGTAAACTCGGCGCTTTTCACTCCCATCACTGCACTGCCGCCAATGACGCCGCGATGACATTTCTTCAGACATTGCATATGTTGGTAGGCATTACGGAACGCACTGTTGGAGATACCTAGCCTAAGGTAATCACTCAGTTCTTGCTTGGCATTCTCGTCCTCTCAAATGCTCCCGTTGGCGGGGTGGTGGGGCATTCTCGGCACAGACCACACCTTAATTATTTTTCTTCCCCCGAACGCCGACAAAACTTTTTGGCAGCCATTAATTTTTTTTCCGCCGCAGCATCGCAGAGGCGCATAGAGCTCAAGCTGCACCAACACCCACATCTTCAGCCTCGCACCCTCCAGGAGACGACCGTCAAAGCAGCATCGACCCTCCCGCCGTTGTGGAAGAACCTCTAAGATACTCAATTGACCACCTCATTTTCCCTCGTTCCGGCCAGGAGGCCTTCACAATGGACCTCCATCGCTGCCGCTTCGTCCCCTACCCTCCGTCCGCCATCAACGCCCTCGCCTTCTCCCACCCTCATGCCCGCACAAAGGTCCACGGTAACCTCTCTCGCCTTGCGGTAGGCCGCGCCAACGGCGACATCGAGATCTGGAACCCCCTTGCCGGCGCCTGGCACCAAGAGACCGTTCTCCGTTCCGGCGCAGACCGCTCCGTTGACGGCCTTGTCTGGGTCAACGAACCCGACGACAACAACAGCACCACCACCGCGTCCGCCGCGATCCCGGGCCGCTCCCGCCTCTTCAGCATCGGCTACACCTCCGCCGTCACGGAATGGAACCTCGAGACCGGCAGGCCCCTGCGCCACGCCAGCGGCCAGCACGGCGACATCTGGTGCCTCGCCGCCCAGCCCGCCGCCTCGCCCGCTGAGCCCGTCACGCGTCTCGTCGCCGGAACCGTCGACGGCGTCCTCGCCCTCTACACCCTCGAAGACGGCGAGCTGCGCTTCGAGCGCATCTTCGTCAAGTCGCCCAAGAAGAAGGTCCAAATGGTCAGCATCGCCTTCCAGTCCCGCCACGTCGTCGTCGTCGGCTGCTCCGACTCGACCATTCGCGCCTACAACATGCGCAACGGCGACATGCTGAGGAAGATGACTCTTGGTGCCGATCTGGCCGGGGGATCTAAGGATATCATCGTCTGGAGCGTCAAGTGTTTGCCTTCCGGCGACATTGTCTCCGCGGACTCGACAGGTCAGGTGTGTATCTGGGATGGCAAGACGTACACGCAGATGCAGCGCATCCAGAGCCACAAGCAGGACGTTCTGAGCTTGGTGACCAGCGCCGACGGCACGGCTATCATGAGCGGCGGTATGGACCGTCGCACGGTTCTGTACAAGAAGATCTCTGGCTCCGGCGCCAGATGGGGCAAGGTTTGGAGCAGGAAATACCACGATCACGATGTCAAGGCCATGGCTTCTTTCGAAAGCGGCAAGATGAGCGTCGCTATCTCTGGAGGTCGGTCACTCTTCACCGGGGAACGCACTTTGTAAAAACCTCTGTCTAACATGAATCTCCAGGCCCCGATGCGTCTCCTGTTGTTCTGCCCCTGAAGGAGCTCGGCCGCGAGAACCACAGAACTCTCTCCCACCTTCCCCAGACTACCCCTCTCGCCAGCGCTCCTTCAGCACGACTCCTCATCAGCTGGTGGGATAGGGAAATCCATGTCTGGAAGCTCGAACAGCCCTTCGATGGCCTCTACGGCAACGGCAACAGCAGCACTCCCGAGACTAAGGATCTCGACAACAACCGCAAGCTCCTAAAGACCATCCTAATCAAGGGCGAGTCCAACATAACTTCGGCCGCAATCACATCCGACGGCTCTCTACTGCTCGTCGCCACTTCCACAAACCTCAAGGCTTTCCACTTGCAACACAACAACCCGACGAAGCCCTCTGACCTCAAGCTCGCCCAGGTCTCCCTTCCCCAGACGCTCACCTCAAACGGCGCCAGCAAGGTGATCATCTCTCCCGACGGCTCGTGGCTCGCCGCCGTCCAGAACGGTTCCAGGGTTCTCACCGCCAACATCACCCGCGAAAACGAGGGCATCACAGTCCAGAAACCTCGTTTCATCAGCCGTCTCCGCCGCAACATCCCCAAGCAACAGTCCCTCGGCGGTCTTGGAAAGTATGAGAGGAGCATTTCCAACCTCGCCTTCTCTCCCGACAGCCGCATGCTCGCGTCCGCCGATCTGGCAGGCTACATCGACACCTGGGTCCTCGGAACCAAGAACACCGCACCCAACGCCGAAGACGACGCTTCTGACAGTGACTCTTCCAGCGAGGAAGACAACGCGACCACGTCCGACGAACCCCGCTGGGTCCGTAACCCCAGTGCCGCCCTCCTCCCAAAACTCCCTTCGCCCCCCGTCGTCCTCTCCTTCTCAGACGATGTCCTCATCAACAACGACGCTCCGGAGTACACTCTCGTTGCAGTCACAACCTCGTGGCACATCCTCGCCTTCCACCCCAGCGCCGGCTCTCTGACTTCCTGGTCCCGCCGCAATCCCGCCTCGCGCCTACCCGCAACCATTCGCGACACCCGTGACCTGGCAAAGGGTCTCCTCTGGCAAGGTCCTCGGATCTGGATCTACGGCGTCAACTTTCTCTTCATGCTCGACCTGTCCCAAGACCTCGCTGCTCCCTCCAAACGCAACACTACCGACCCAGACACTGCCATGGTAGTCCATAACAGCACTGCCTCCCAATCCCACGGCACAAAGCGCAAGCGCAAGGAACCTGACTCAGGCGCCGGCACAAAGATGTCCATCGGCGCCATCGTCCCCTCCCAAGTCGACCGCTTCGTCAACTCCTCTTCCAAGGGCAGCAAGGAATGGCAAGACGATATCGAGACCTCCGCCGATGCGATGGACGTCGACTCAGAAGCCGACTCGGAGGCCACCTCCGAGTCGGAAGAGACCGAGTCCGAGCTCGCGGCCCTCCGCAACCGCAACCAGGAGACACAGACCGAGCAGGGCTCCGAAGGCAAGACCAAGTGGTGGTACACTTACAAGTACCGCCCCATCTTGGGCATAGCGCCTCTCTCCAGCGGGAGCGCCGCCGCCGCCGCCGACGGCCAGGTCATCGCGCCGTCTCTGGAGGCTGTGCTCGTGGAGAGGCCGATTTGGGACGTGGATCTGCCTGAGAGGTACTTTGGCGCGAACGAGTGGGACAGGTAAGGCGGCAAGTCTCCCGTCCATGGCTTGACTCTACGAGTCCTCAGCGGTCTCTTGGTGGGGCGCCCATTTGCCGTGGAAGGAGAAGAGAGCAGGATTTTCCGAGGAGGAGCACTGGTTGGGGGTGGTCTATCGAAGGAGGATACGAAGAGACATTTCGCACCTGTGCAGAAGAGAATTGGACCAACACATCTTTGGCCCCAACCCGAACGGCAAACTTCTCGGTCCTCTCCTCGGCGCTACCTTCCAAGATGTCTCTACCTTTTGCGTCTTGCGCGTCAATCTCACCACCTTCATACCGCCTTCCCCTCGCCCGCCAACACGTGCAAGGAAGCAGAGCCCACATGTAGGACGCGGAGACGAGTTAGGGAAAAAGAAAAGAAAGGGAAAGGAAAAAATGATCATCATGTCGTCGTAATATACTGTTTATTTACGTATCTAGTCTCGTTGGTGTACGGTCTGCTCTGTCCGGAATTCTAGAACCGAACTCTTACATACAAAGTGTTGTTGAAATCGGTTACTCATCACGAACAAGGTTCAGAGCGGGTCTTCTCAAATAAGAGTCGAAAGAGCAAGGCTCGGGTTTGTCAACAGAAAGAAGCTGCTGGTGTACGGGGTGGCCACGTAGTCTTCTCCTCTTAGCGGTGAAAAGGAATTTCTCGGACCACGTTGGGAACCTCCCCCCCCCCTTCTTCTTCTCTTGTGTAGTATTGACATCCTGTCAGTATTAGCATTTTCTTTCTCATGTAGACGTGGGCAGTATAGAAAAAAAGACATTCGGGTTTTCCCTCCGTTTCATCAACCACAGAACAGAAAGGCCGGTGCACGCTGTGTGATATCCTCCAGAGTTGATAATGGTGTACACCCCCCCTTCGCCCACCCGGAAGACACACGTGGGAGGTTATGACACCGCACGGGATGGCTAGTAAACATACCCGCCCGCTCGCTCGCTCGCTCGCCTACGGCGCGTGGAGCAACAAGGTGGTAGGGGGGAAAGCAAGCTTGTGTTGCCGCCATATCAGACACATGCCTGCGTATATCAACAACCCAGGTACCCCCCCCTCCCCAGTCCCGGTCGCAAACAGCCCGGACACCCATCTGGAGCTATCCTCAACCCATCTATCTCATAGCCCCGGCCATCCGTCCGATGACAAGCCCTCGTCAGACATTGGTAGACCGCCGACTAGATAGCAGATCGCATAGGTGTAGCGCGATGTAAGCTGAATCGGCACAACGTTGTTTGCTGCCTCTCGCTCTCGGTGAATGTAGATACGTCCTCAACGCGAGCCGGCACGAAGACCCCGTCGCCGCCCCACGGGTCCGGCCAGAATTTGTAGCTCAAACGTCTCCTCCGTGGCATGCCCTCTCACGCCGGCGGCAAAACGCGTAGCCCGGGAAAATCTATGTGAAGAATGCGCCGCTTACGAGTTTTTGAAGCTTCAACCTCGCCCAAGGCCAACCTTCGACGCCGCCTCGATGTGAATAAAACCCATGAAACCTTGTACATGCTGGACGAGATGACAGGCAGAGCCAAAAAAGGCTTTGGCTTCGGGAGCCCCGTCCCGTCGTTCGGATCTCGATACGCAAGGCATGGTGTCAACTAAACCCAAGGCAGCGTATGCCGTGAAAGACCAACAACAATACCATGGTCATCCCCAAAGGTCTGACCCGTCGGGGCGGTG
The DNA here is from genome assembly GCA_036785465.1 of Colletotrichum agaves. Lineage (NCBI taxonomy): Eukaryota > Fungi > Ascomycota > Sordariomycetes > Glomerellales > Glomerellaceae > Colletotrichum > Colletotrichum agaves. Next base: position 10,501 of record JAXISO010000173.1, read on the forward strand.
AGGAGCAGAAGCCGAAGAACCTTCCCCCTTCCCCCACGATTCCGTCCCGCGTGCGTCATCCGTCATCTCAACGCTTGCGGGGTTTCGTGCGTGTATACGACGAGAAAGAGCAGAGCAAGAGTCAGGCATTAACCCTCCCCCTCATCGTAGGTCTCGTGATGGCCTGACTGCGCGGTAAGAGCGTCTCCATATCCGACTATCAGTCAAACTCAGAAAACGGGGATCAAATATCATGTTGGCGTGTTGCCCGCTGTGTGTGTGTGGGGGGGGGGGGGGGGGCGACATCCGTTTCTCAGTGCTCACTGTGAAAGGGAGCCCAAACCTCCGGCACCCACCCGGATGAAGGATGAATGGTTAGCTTAGTCACGACCTTCATCGACAAGATATCCCAAAACCAGATGGGAAAAAAAGAAACCAGGTCAAGAATAATAGACGATGTTGTCCATGCTGTCCTGCCTTAACGAAGACCTACAAAGCCACTAACTAACGGTCTAACCGCAAGACTTAAAGACCACCTTGGCTAGCAACCGATACCTCAGCATCTCGCCAACGGACCGAAGCGAAGAAAAGGCTGACCGCGAGGCCACCGGTTGCGGGTATCGAAGACACTAGTACTGATAGAATAGAGCAGTAGAGGACTAAATCCGACAGTCTCTCTCTCTCTCTCGCTCTCTCGCTCTCTCGCTCTCTCTCTCTGTGTGTGTGTCCCAATGTCTGATCGGCAAGGATGGACAGGAAGGGAAGGGCCCAGGGTACGCGCGTCCGGCCCGCGATTTCTCAATACCACACCCCTCCCTTCTGTGTCCTTCGCACACAAACCGAAGGACAACGAACGGCCCGGGTCAGACCACGCAAGCTAATCCCGACAGCCTGGGGCTGAATGGAACGAGATCGACGGCCGCAAGGCTTTCGCCGTTTCCTTCACTTTATAGGACAGACAGTGCGTCACTAGACACGATCCCGTGACTGGGGGCCAAGGTCAAAACCGAGGTCTTGTACCACGTAGCGCGGCTACCGTACCATCAACAACCAGGAGAGCCCGGAAACTTGGGGGGCGGTTACCCCTTTGTGTGGGCATCGGCCAAGAGGTATCGTGAGAACAAGGAACTGAAGGAGAGTTGGGATGGTCGTTTGTCATCTTGACCTTGGTATCGTGGTCTCCCGGTTTCACAGATGGGAGGAAGGGGCAAAAGCTGGGCCAAGAGCTCATTGGGACACGCAGTCCGGAGCGGAGTTCAATCTCAGCGACAACCTGAGGTTCTGGACAGACGACTCGTCTCTACGGACATGAATCAAAGTCTTGGCACTCGCAACAAGACACCGCCTGAACAAGGGAAGACTTATCCTACTCCTCATTGGCAGTTCGCGTAGCTCGGAATCCGGCTGATGATCCAGGGAACTGAAAGAGAGTGCGATCTGTACCTGTATCAGTCGGGCTATGGCGACTGGGAGCAGGCACCAATTATACCATGCATTGCCTTGCATCTCCTTGTGGTTGGGGGCGACCATTCGAGAGCGAGGTGTTTATGAGCCGTTCGTCTTATGGTTGAATACGCTTCAGACACTCCAACACCACAAGAAAGCCTTCCGCTGTCATCGTTTCCCCTCAGGAATTTTGTTTCCGCTGGACCAATGATCCCCGAAAATTTGTGGCATTTGTTCTCTGGCCTGAAGACGGGAGGTGGGAAAAGAGCAATTGGCTGGTTACGATGCAAGGCCCCTTGGCGTGTCTGCCGAGAGCCGACGTGGACTGATGGAATGAGCGGTTTCTGAGCCCTTGGGCACTTCTGCCCCTTGCCCAATATCTCTGCTGTATGATTTGTGAATAAGGCCAGTGCGGGGAGTCGATGATGGTCGGTCGCTACCTATGGCTTTGCGGCAGTTCCAGACGAGAAGGAGTGCAGTCTGATGTGGGGTGGCAATGGGTTTGGAAAACACGCAAGCCACCATTTGGGGGGGGACTCGAGGTGAGACAAGGTGGATGACGCGTCACTGAACCGCTCAGACCCACGCCGGGGGTGTCGTTGTATATCTACTGAAATACGGCGCACACAACCTGGTCGCCTGTTGTTCCAGACTTTGGGGGAGCACCTTCAGAAGGGACCGAAAGAGTCCATGTCGACGATTTCAAATCGTGAAGAAACAGTTTCGCAAGACTGACTCCAATTGTTGGCGATGGTGATCGTTATGATGGCATCTCCAATTCCAAGTGCCCAAGAGATGACGATGGGTTGATTGCGGCCAGATGAGACTAGAATTGCGGTCGACGGCGCCAAAGTGCACAGAGCAAAAACGCGAAGTCGTCGCTGGCTCGTCGTCAGCTTGCCGAAAGATCATTGCCATCACGAAAGTCGGTCTGAGGAAAGACCAATTGCTTGGTTCGTCTCATCAAACTCAATCGTTTCCGATTGGCGTACGAATACAACCGCGAGCCTGAGGTTGAGATCGCAGACGTGTTGTAACAGCTTATAAGGCCAGACGCGAACTGGCATTTGACTTTGCGAGTATGATTGACGAGCCCACGGTTGACGCATGTCCACGTAATGGGCGAGAGTGATTGACGTGGGATCAGACCTGGATCGGGGTGGGACTGGAGAGTTTATCACTCACTCGTGGTTCAGGGCAGCCGCTAGAAGATTTCGGGAAGACATGGCCCGCCAAAGAAGCTCCGGAAGTGCGTGTCGGTGTGTCACGCACAGGCGCGCGAGACTGTCGTCAAGCCAATTGGACAAATGTTGCGTCTGGTCGTCAGCCGCGAGTCTGGCAGCTCGCCAATCGAGGTCCGTGAGAAGAAGCGCGACAGGAACAGACTGAGGCGAGAATTGGGGAAATCGGGCCAGCCAAAGTGGAAGTTGGCGATGTGCCTCCGCGGTCCGGAAGATACCAGGACCGGGAGGGCAAAACGAAAGCTGGGTTGGAGGCGAATAAGGCAGGACCTTAGCTCAATTTAAAGAGAGGGGAGTTAAATTACTTACATAATTATAAAGTAGGATTAAAATACTTATTATAATATTTAGTTTATATAAAGAAAATAAATTATATAAATTACTATTTAATATTTATACTTAAATTATATAATCTTATATAAATATTAAATATATAATTAAATTTTTTAATATTATTATATTTTATTATTTAAAACTTATAACTTTACTTATTTACTTATAATTCTTTTTAATTTTTAATTAAATTTCTTATTAAGCTTTTATAAAAAATACTTATACTTATAAGTAAATAATATATAAACTTTATTACTAGAAAGTATAGTTTAATAAATAATCTACTAATAAGTTAATTATTATAGTAATAGTACTAAATAGGTCTATATAGACTTACTTAGGGTATATAAGTAGATAGGTAGCTATCCTGCTACTGATTCATAGCCGTCCGAATGACCAGACTCGACCTGGCGGCCTAGCGGTTTCGGGAGAAAACTAGCCACAAGCGAAAGTCACAGGGCTAGGAGAGTCCCAAGACTGGACCGCCTGGGAGCAAGACCAGTAACAGACTTTAGGGGTCCAAAGGCCAGCAGGAACGCGAGAGACGCAAGATAGTGTGTGGTATGGCTCTAAGGTAAGGTAGTGAAGTGAGCCAGTCAAAAGTCTTTATCGCGGGGACGACCGATGTTTGGCTGACAGACAGGCAAGGACGGGCTGGACTAAACGTTCCATATCACGGGGTGTTAAGCACTACTTTTTTCCTCTTCGGAGAGAATCTGCAGTACTATGCAGTAGGTGCTGGTTTAATGATCTGGCAGTCTCACATGGCGACCCCAGCAGGCGCTTGATACGTCTTAGTGGTAGTCTTCTGTTCTTGTGTTTTGTCTACTGCTGGTCTGCTGTCTGCTGCTCGTTGGGCTGTGTTGGTGACTTTTGAATGGCTGTGTATGGATTAAGGTAGGTTGCCCTTAAGTTTTAGAGCATGGCTTGACAGACAAGGGGTGTTGAGACCGCCCGGGATCCGATGATTGGCGGTGGGACGGGCGATGCTCATGCCGAGGCGAACTTGGAGAGGCCGGAGTGGAAAATGTATTGTTCGTGCGTTACGCAGTATCGCTGTTGCTGTTGATGCCGTCCAGTAATCACCGTTTCTGTTTTCTGTTCCTGCCCGCGACTTTAATGATGTTTGTTGCCGCATCCAGAGCTGGTGCGAAGGAAGAAGCATTAGAAAGCTGCGAGCACTGCACACCAGGTGGCAGGAGGCACACTGTGAGAGGTCGATTACCTGTAGTCGTCAGCAGTCACAGCCGGCTGCCGCCTGGCGCCGGAGCTAGGCTCATCCGTAGGCCTCTTCCCTTCCCAAGGTTCTCGACCAGTTACAGAACACACCTCAGGAGGGAACTGAGCGCTACAGGTGAGTTTGCTGTGCCGGACAAAGGGCTGAGGTGAGGCGCCGGGCCAGCTGAGCCACAGATCTGGGACAAGCCGGTCAATCTAAGGAGCTAAAACGGTGTGTAGTTGGCCTGGGCTGCCGCTGGAAATAGACGAAAGAGACCTCAGCCACGCCTCGTCATCGCTTTTACTCTTCATACACGGCGACTCCAGAGGAGAAAGTGTGTGTGTGTGTGTGTGTGTGTGCATGGAAGGGGGATCGGGCTTTGGCCAGTGGCAGCACCTTTGATTACTAGGTAAGTAGGCATAAGTGAGAAGTACCGGTACATCGTGAGCGAGCCTACCTACAGGTTGTCACTCTAGGAGGAATGAGTCTGGTGTTGGTGTTGATGATACAAACTACCTGATGTTGGGGATGATGAGTAGGGAGGAAGAAAGGGACTCATTCTTCACAGTGATGAGGATGAGGCAGATAATCGTGAACACAATGCCAAGACTCAATATTGCCATCGTCGTCGCAATCCTCAGCTTCGTTCGCTCTTGCAACGTGATGTCTTTGGGGAGAGATGGAGCGCAGTCACAATCTCACTTCGCCTCCGGGCAAGCTGCGTCTTCGTAGTCCGCGTTGCGCGGATCTCCGGTCCGGCAGGCGACGGGCACGGCGACATCAACAGTGGCAGAAACAATTTGAGCGTCGGACTCGTCACGGCGAGGCCCGTCTGACTGCCTCTTATGTTCTCGGCCTGGCGCAGCTGGTATGTGGGAGGCGACGGGAATTATCGATAATGTCCTGAAGCTTGGACTTTACCCTGGGGAGGCAGATCGTGGGTTGTCCGCCGCAACTGCCAGCAGTAAAAAGCAAGAGAAATACTTCTATTGAGAGAACCGAAAAGGTAGGTAGAAAACAGCAAGTACCGGTACGCAGGCACCTCCCCTCTCCGGTCCACTGGGGTCGTGGTACGCAGTAAGGTACGTGCCGGGGAGGATTGAGCGGGATCCACTCGAAAGGGATCTGGCTCTTACTATTGGCCCATGTAGCACAGCTTACGCGTAAACCGCCCATGAGGAGCCAGCCAGAGAGCAGCGTGCGTATGCGACCTTACGCTTCGCACTCCTCCTCCCACCCCCTCCCCTCTTCCCTTTCTCCCCATGCCTACGTCCTCACCCTTCTTACTACAGAGCACTCTCATGCTGCGCGCTACGGGGTCGTCGACTTACGCATACGCACTCCTACTGTGGCAGAATGGTGTACGCAGTCCAGCTTCCGTAGGTACACTTTTGCTGCGTACGCTCTTTATTCCATGGCCCCCTGGCCCGGTCCACCTTCCCATCTTTCACTCTCCCCAATTGCACCCTCCTCTCCGCCCGCTACCAACCCTTTCAACACCCCCATCCCCCATCTCATCCCTTCCTCTTGACACCGCACTTCGTCGCCCTACGATCCTCGACTTCGATTTCTATCGACAGCAAAGCACTCCGAAGCTGTTCTTCGAGATCTCCCGCTCGAGCGCCGCGCGATCGCTTCGCTTCGAGCCTGACATCTGCCAAGCAGACAAAGGCAGACATTTCCACGACCGACCGAAGCAACCCAGCACTTCTGGGCTAGCCCTGCCGACCCCGGGACGCAACGAAACTAGTACGACCCAAACTGAAGGACGAAACCAAACACCACGCAGCAAAAGGGATAGAATTTGGTCGATAGTCGCAACCAATAACGACGTTACGGATATCCCCACGACCTACCAAATCGACGACTTCACGCCAACGGCTACCACTGCTTACACTCATTTAACCGCTCCTGTGGCCGCTCGGATCTGACACCACGACACATTTCCACGAGACGACCGTTGGGAGAGTTCTGTCGAAGACTCTCCTCCATCCGTCCCTTCCTTCGACGCTCTCGACATCACATCTACCTCACCACCGACCAAGACTCTCGCTATGGCTGGATATCCGCCCGGCGGCCCGCCTAACGGCGATGGCGAGTATGGCGAGGAGTGGGCTCGCGACCTAAGGGTAAAATTCGAGTCCCTTCTTCGCGACAAGCGAATGAACGATTTGCGAACATCATCTCGACAAGGCACGCCTCAACCCAGAGAATCAGCAAACAGCAGCAATCTTCGTGGCCTCGCATCTCCAGGCTCCGATCGACCTACAACCTCACACAGCAATGTTGGCTCACCCAAGCCCCCAACACCACCCGCCTACTCCTCCATCCGCCACCTCCCCATAATTCCCACTCCTCCCGCAACCAACGACCGCGATTCGCAAAAGTTCCGCAACCTCATGATCAGCCTCTCTTTGACCCCGACAAAGTACGAGAACCCTGGATTGTTAGATGAGGCCTTGCAGTGCATCCCCCTCGACCGGATATACGGCGAGGCGGAAGAGGAATGCCAAGTCATGCAAGCCGAGGCTGCGAGTATGGGTGACGGACGGAAAGCTACTTGGGGATACCAAGATTGTGTCATCCGGGCACTTTTGAGGTAAGTCGATGTTGATTGTCCGTATCACCATTGAATCCGGGCTAACTCGCAATGTCAGATGGTTCAAGCGATCATTCTTCACCTGGGTTAACAACCCACCTTGCCCTGTCTGCCTCTCCCCTACCGTCGCCCAAGGCATGACTGCACCAACACCCGACGAGAGTGCTTGCGGTGCACTGCGAGTTGAACTTTATCGCTGCTCGGCTGGCGACTGCGGTGCTTACGAACGATTTCCGAGGTACGGTGACGTGTGGCGACTATTGCACACTCGTCGAGGACGTGTTGGCGAGTGGGCCAACTGTTTCAGTATGCTGTGCCGTGCTGTCGGTGGTCGAGTTCGCTGGGTCTGGAACGCCGAGGACCACGTCTGGACTGAGGTCTACTCGGAACATCAAAAGCGCTGGGTTCATGTCGACGCATGTGAGGAGGCTTGGGATAATCCAAGGCTTTACACCGATGGTTGGGGCAAGAAGATGTCCTACTGCATTGCTTTCTCCATTGACGGCGCCACCGATGTCACTAGACGGTATGTGCGCAAGAATGAGCACTCCGCCGAGAGAAATCGATGCCCGGAGGAGGTTTTGCTCTACATTCTCCAAGAAATCAGGAATATTCGCCGCAGCAACATGGGCAAGGATGAGCGATTCAGACTGGAGAAGGAAGACAGCCGGGAGGATCGTGAACTTCGCGGATATGTCATCAAGTCCATCGCCCAGGCCGTCACCAATATTGTCCCGAGCATGCCTAGCCCTTCAACCAGCGCCCCCGTCAATCAAGCTCCTCAAAGACGCGAAGACACCAAGTTGCCGGCCGAGCAACCTGGCCGTCAGACTGGTGCTGCCGAGTACATGGCAGCCCAGGCCAATGCCAATGCGAGAAATCACCAGCACTATCCTCCGCATAACCCGAACCACCGCCGCGATCTGCCTTGAAGCATGAGCGCTGTGCTTGTAACATCTTCACCATTCAAACGACGGGTCACATGCCTACCTGAGGCCAATTCTTCTGCGACCCGGCAATATCCGCTACTTTTATCAAGATACCCAGCGGATGCTGGTCGCCTCACCTCACGTCCTCACGGTCGTCGCCGTTCATATCCCACATTGGTGGGCGGCACTTTGCACAATTTGTGCGCTGCCAGTCAAGACGAATGATAATATTTTCTATGTCTAATTCACCTAATTCCGATACAACGAAAAAAGCATTATAGACCGGCGCTCCGTCCATACATACCTACCTACTCACCACACCTCCCTCGAACCGACACTGTCACGTTTTAACCTATTGATACCCCATAGGGTCCCTCGGGTTCGGAGTATGGACTGTATCTACCAAATCTTCATTTGCTCTTTTTCTACGGTTCTTTTCATCAAAAATCCACCTTGGGATATCCGTTGGATTTGGTGGCACAGGGCGCAAACATGGAAAGGCAGGGCTTGCCTGGTCATTTTTGTTTTTTCCATACATTATCAACCCCGCGTGTCATGGGATAAGAGGCAAGGGAAGAGGGCCGGTAAATCGGGGTTGGAGCCTATGGACAGTTCTGGCTCACCCATATCAACGAAACCGAGCTTCTCTTGGGGGCGTTTCAGGGAGCTACATGTATGCTTGTTTGTCTTGCATCTTCAAGTCTTTTGCATGAGCGATGATGGCCAACAGATAGACATTGTATCTGGCCGAATGGAGTTGACGACTCAAGGTGTCACAGACTTTTGCGTCTCTGCCTCTCAAACTGAGAGCAGAGACAATGGGCTTCCGGACCGCGAGCTGAGAAGCCACGTCCGCAGAATTAGAAGCAAATTCAACCCAATTTTTCCAACTGTTACATCAGAAAGCATGAACCAAAATTTGCGACTGCAGCGTCTGGTGATGGAGGAGTCATTGTGTCGTGGGCACCCGTGATCTCCGCATGTTGAGTCCTCTAGTCCTCTCAGATATGAGGGCTTTAGTGGATTCCTCCAAAAGTACCTACTCGGCCAAGACTGCTCCACAGGACGGATGCCCCTGTTTTTTTTTTCCATCTCATGTTTGAATTTAACCATGACCGCCTGCCGCCGCCGTCGTCCCTCCCCCCACCTGGCCCGTTTTATCCTTGGGAGTTGATCGACCGAGCTTTGCCGTTGGCTCGCTTGTCGGCCCTGGTTTCAATTCCGTGCTTGGCTGTTCCTCCCGAGGTCAGCAGAACGGCTACGGGAAAAAATCCCATCATGTTTTCCCGTCGTCACCGAGCCAGAGCGAAGTGTGCCGTGACGCGACCTTTTTTTTTGTGGAGAAAACGGAAATGCAGCCTCAAACTCGATGACTTGTACAGGCGTCTTGTCTTGTCTTGGCCTTAGGGGGCGGTATCGTCTTGCGTGTGTTGAAGGCGGGCGGGGTCAGTTTGGGCAGGCGCCTTTTTTTTCTTCCCTCCCGCTTCTCGCCTATTTCAATGTGACGTCGGCAGGGATTCGGGAGCTGGCTGGCTAGCGTCAGTTGGTAGGGGGATCGTGACATGGGCGAGGAGGAGATGAAGGCCCGGTGAATGGGTGGCCGGAAAAGTACGGCATTTTTTTCGTTGTTCAGGTTGCCGCGCGAAGCATTATTCATCAGTGATTCTGTACGTGTAAAATTGTATTTTTTTTCTCTGGGTAGGTAAGTGAGCTCCTTTTGCAGAGTAAGTCGTCGAATATCATCAGTCAACGCAGGTCGGCATGGCAAAGTCGGCGCGGATGGAGTCTTGGCAAACCGGCAGTGCAACCGTAAGACGGTGGGGTTTTGCGCTCGCGCGCGCGCGTCTGTGTTATAGTAGTGGTTGTTCGAATAGAGGCAGCGGTCGTCTGCCGGTTTCGTGTTTCGTGGTCCATCGTCAGTCGCCGAGCCGGCGGTATAGGTTTGGCGGACATTACCTAAGATTTTTATGTTTTGCTTTGCTTGCCTCGTTCGGTCCTCTGGGAAGTGAAGAAAATGGTCAAATCTGTGGTGTAAAATACTGCTTTCCTGGATCGGAATGTGGGGGATCCTAGGGTGGATCCCGTGCCGAGCATGTACACTAGGTAAGGTAATTACGTCTCTTCCCGCGAACTAGTGGTGTTTCCCGTCTTTCTAAAATGGCTTGCTAGTGTGGCGCTGGGGAACCCGAGATCCATGGATTTGTTTTTTGGTGTGGGATATATCCATCGACTGCCCACCAACGCCAGTTTCGTATATGAGGAGTAAGCTAGTGCACTTCCTCAGAGAAAAATTCAGCCTAACGAATTTTTTTTTGAAGTAGTAAGTAGATTTAAGGTAGAACCAGGTAGTTTTAATAGAGAATCTTTATTTGAACGTTAGTGGGCAGTCGATGGGATAGGCTGCCTTGGGACGTTAATTTGATGACGCGCGTGCTGCCTGGGCAGACCTTTTTTTTCCTCTTTACAGTTGTTCTCTTTTGGAAAGCGCGCCGGCCTCGGTTGATGAACTGGATGGAAAGGGCCATTCCGATAAGACTGCGCGTAAAGAGGTTGAATTCTGTTCGGGTTCGGATTTCTGGCGGCCCCGGTGGCTTGTTTTGCGGGAAATAAGGATCTATTATGGCGTCCACGGCACGTGTAATAGTTGATGGATTCGGTAGCACTGAATCCGCTGGGGCCTTTGCGAGTTCGAGTGGGTGAGTTAAGGTTTGCGATGATGATAATTTTCCGGGTGCTGAGTTTACGGGGTCATTTGAAAGCATTTTGGGAGTTTCTTGGTTATAGCATTCGGGATGCGTAGTATACTTGATAGCTACACAGGAGATTGCACTTGTGAACCTAATGGAAGGTCGATATCGTATCTATAAGATGATTGAGCGACAGCTGCTCTGTTACCAGGTCTAGGTTGGAATACCAAACCATCCCCAGCGTCCAAGAGCTCATCTAGTTAGTGTAGTGTGAGCATGCCTTGAATCTGGGAAAACCTCCCATAATTCGGATTGTGTTTCGCGCGGCACACGTGTTCTTCGGCCATTCAATGTGTGTTTGGCACCAGACTTGTACGAGATACTTAGCAATGTCAATAGGCATTTCGTAAGTCAGTTTATATAGCTGGATTTTCCAGTGACCGTTATTCAGATAGGCCAGTAGATCGAAATCCGTCTTCCGTCTGGTTGTGTTTATATGATTGGTAGTAAGGCGAGCCATTCCTTTGCGCATTTGAGACTGTAAACTGTTCAAGATGCAAACATCAAACCGAGCATGGATGGAGCTCTTGTTGCTGTACTGAAAGTGTCCATCAATCTGTTTCCTGCGGTATGTTTAGAAGAACGAAGTTTTCCTGCATTGGTCTTGTTCCTTTGTTGAAGCATCAATGCGTAGCTCTGATCAATTTTCGGCGTCAACCCACGAGATTGCGCTACCTCTTGCCCCAGCAGCGAATAGCGAGTAGTTTTTGTGGTCGAAATATGAAGTACGAGGCTCAGGTTCAAGACCAAGGAATGGCTGTCTTTCTATTATATAATAGAAGATAGAATGCATCGGGCCACGGAGACCCCTATCGGCTGCTTACCTCGGGTTTAATAACCGGTCTCGGCGGCTCCGTGCGCGCCGGAGCCGCTTACAAACGTGGATACCGCGGATTTTGGAACAGCGATCCGGGGAGTTAGGAATCGGCCCCACTCAGAAGACATTAGACTAGCCAATGGTATGTCATTCAACTGTCATCGCCTGACTTCCTGCCCTCGACGTTGAAACGATGAGACAGTCCGTTGGTCTCGCATAGTGAAATTGACTCGTTACCCGCAAAAAGGGCGATCAAGCGTGCCGCAATGAGACAGGCAAAGTTAGTGGTAGCGCCCGCCGGTCTATCATAGCGAACCTGTCGTTTTCGCAGGGATAGATGTTGACAGGGGTTGGGGTTCGGCCAAGATAACCAGGGAGGGGAGAACTTATAAACAGAAGATTCCAACGATGGGTTAGGAGGCGAAATAAGTTTAAAATTCAACTTGCCCATTTTCTCCTCAGTATCGGACCCCTATTTCCAACAGTGGCGTGTCAGAAGCGTGATACCGAACCGTTGAAACAAATAAAGCAAAATATTCTAGGAGGAGCTTTGGACACCTTCCAGTCGGCCCTGCCCATCATCCTCTTCTTCCCTCGTCGTTGTTCGCTCTCGCATACGATAATCAACGAATTTGTTTTAATCGAAAATGGCCGGCCACTTCCGTGCTTCGCTTGCTGCCGCGGCCCCACCCGTTGCCAAGTCTTTTCCCGATCGGCCCCAGTTCTCGGGCTTTATGAAGCCGTGCCGGTTCGAGGGCGAGGTCCGGAATTTGGAGATTGTCGGCGCTGTGCCGACCGAGCTGGACGGCACGTTTTACCGCGTCATGCCAGATCCGCAATTTCCTCCTTTTATCGAGAATGATCCGGTACGCCATTTTTTCGATTTCTTTTCTATTCAGCATTCAGTTTTTTTTTTTCCGTCGTTCTAGATCGTAACGCAACTTGGTAATCATTGATGGCTAGTGGTTCAACGGCGACGGTAACGTTTCAGCGTTCCGCTTCCACGACGGCAATGTCGATTTCCAGCAAAAATACGTGAGGACGGAGAAATTCAATAGGGAGAGAGAAGCCAATCGTGCGCTGGCAGGTACGATACCATCTACCAATGACATCCTGATGCAAATGATGTAACAGTAATCAAAAAAGGCAAATATCGCAACAAATACACGGACGCCGTGGAGTTCAAGGTCCGCACGACGGCAAACACAAACATATACTACTTCAACAAATCTCTCCTCGCCATCAAGGAGGACGCGCCGCCGTACCTGATGGACCCCGTCACCCTCGAGACGAGGGGCCTCTGCGACTTTGGCGGCCAGCTCCCGAGTCTGACCTTCACCGCGCACCCCAAGCTGGACCCCGTCACGGGCGAGCTCGTCTGCTTCGGCTACGAGGCCAAAGGCGACGGGACGCCTGACGTGTGCTACTTCAGCATCGACGCCGATGGGAAGCTGAACCAGACGGTGTGGTTGATCGCGCCGGTTGTCGCGATGATTCACGATTTCGCGGTGACGGATAACTGGGTAAGTGCTGGAAGGAGGGGGGGGGGGGGGGGGGGGGGGGTTTGTCTTACTGCCGGGCTCGCTTACTGATGTCTCTGGCTCGCCAGGTTCTGTTTCCTACGATCCCACAGATATGCGACATCGAGAGACTCAAGGCTGGAGGGGAGCATTGGCAGTGGGATCCAAACGTGCCCATCTACATCGGCGTACTACCTCGACGAGGAGCAAAAGGCAGCGATGTCAAAGTAATTCTATCCATTCCGCCCCCCCGCCCCCCCGTCCATGATACCTTTGCTGACCGGAAAACCCAGTGGTTTCGCGCCCCAAATGGTTTCCCCGGCCACACCACAAACGCCTACGAAACACCCGAAGGCAAGATCGTATTCGACCTGTCCCTGACCGACAGAAACGTGTTCTTCTGGTGGCCCGACGCGGACGGTAACGCCCCGGACCCCCACGACATCCACGCCGAGTACGTCCGCTTCGAGTTCGACCCCGAGACCACGGACTCCCTCGACCTGCCCAAACCGACCGTCATCCTCAAGCGCGACATGGAGTTCCCCCGCATTGACGACCGGTTCGCGATGAAGGCGCACAGGCACAGCTGGTTCGACATGATGGACCCCTCTCTGGGTACGGACTTCGCGGCCATCATGCCTGTGCTCGGAGGTGGTCATCCTCTGTACAATGCCCTCGGTCACCTGGACCACGCGACGGGGAAATTGGAGGTTTACTATCCCGGTCCCACGCACATGGTTCAAGAGCCGGTCTTCGTTCCTCGAGGCGAGGCTGCCGAGGAGGGAGATGGGTTCGTGGTGCTGCTGGTCAACAACTACAGAACCATGTCGAGCGAGCTTCATGTTGTGGATAGCAGGAACTTCACGGAGGCTGCGGCGGTTGTTAAGGTTCCGATGAGATTGAGAGCAGGACTACATGGTAACTGGGTTGATGCCAAAGAGTTGCGGTAAAGACAGCCTAGCCCGCACCGAAACCTGACCCGGAAATTGGTTTCTTTTGGGTATTCTTCCAAAAAGCGGGCTCCAGTATCCTTCAGATATCCACAGTAGAACCAGTAGGACCAAAGCGGATGTTGGACCACGCGACCTCACTACACGTGTCATGTTGGTTAAGTGATCGTGGGGCTTCATTATTTGGAGGCTTCACTAACGCTTCATACCAGTCCATTTGCCTATCCAACTTGCTCGGGTCATTATCCTGCCACGGACAAGGGCCCCGAGTGCCACCTGGCACGTCACCTAATTCGACAGGATATGTTGAACCAAGCCAGGTATTCCACGCACAGTACTGGTGACTTTCTTGTCAGTGGAATTTGTGACGGCGTGTGCCAAGTTGGGAAGCTTGGGCTTATTCCCAATCGTATACTGAATTCATCTTGCATCGACAAAGCCATAACCATCGGTTTCCGCAGAATGTCTTTCTGTCGAAGGAGTCCCCCAAAGTGAGCTAAACGGTTCAGCTCTCCCAAAGCGTCGGCTTTGGAGTCGCAGTAGTTTTCGCTCAGATCATGGCCATCTGGAATGCTTGAAAGTGCCGGGCGCTGGAGTTTCAATTTACTTTGCCGTCCTGGATGAAGCACTTGGTAATCTTATCTTCCACGAACTGCGTAACGACCCTGGATGACACGATTATTAATGATATCGAGCAGTAGGATGAGTGAACAAGAAAACACCATGCGTGGATTTCTTGGCTGTATCAAGTGTCTTTCCCGGACCATAGAAGGCGGTGGCGCCAAGTCTGTGAGGGTTGTAATCGCAGCCCTCGTTGTCGCACGTAGGAAGGCGATCTTGCATGCACCCCGCGGCGAAGCAGACAGAATAGGAGTCGACGCTAGCTTTTGCATAGCTTCGAAGACGTTTGAAATGCTTGAGCATTAGAGGTTCCTTCGTGTCGACTTGCGTCAGTCGTGTGATATACGAGGGTTTCGCAGCAGCAGCAGCAGCAGAAGCAAAACCCGGCTGTACGATTGAACCTGGTCACTCACAAGACGTCGACCTCAGGGCAGCATGCCCCTCGGTTACCCTCGCCACGGAGGAGGCCCGTCGCTGGTCTTGTAGTTCGCTCAACTGACGAATCGAACTTTAAACCGCGAAGATACCAGCAAAACCATCTCACGTCAAAATGATGTACGTCTCGTTGCCAGGGTGAAAGTTACTCACTGTCTTACATGCCCGTGGCCTACTGTTAACGCATCTATGATCCCTGGGAAAGGCACCTTCATAGTTGGCAGTTGAGCCTTGACGGAAAGATGGTCGTAAACAGTCCGTATATGAACAAAGGTCCTTGAGCTGGGGGCGCTGTTCGTGGCGCTGCTGTTCTCTGTCATCACCAAAAGCATCTGGAAGAAAGCGTTCCAGTCCTTCCATATGAATTGATCCTCGGAATACTCTTTCTATTTAAAAGAAGTCTTTGGAAAACACCCCGATCAATTAAAACACCGAAAACATGTCCAGAAAGACGACAAGGAAGAAAATTAATTGATGCAACCATCCAGGTCCAAAACTTCAGAAGCGACATGCCAATGGACACTCTCCAGACTCCCGATGTCGATATGAAAAAAATTAAGAAATCATCTAGCTAAATGGGGCCCCCAGAATCGCTGCAGCTGGACTGGGACATTTACTCGAGGTGGGAAGCTCGCACCTTTTGTGTAGAAACCAAACAAGGTAGGTGCCGGAAAAGCGCCGGTAACTGAATTGGAATCGGGCCGTCCGGGAAAGTGTTCCCCAATGACCGGCCAGGCGCCGAAAGTCTCCACTTGGCCAGTACCCGGAGACGGCGTCTGCACACGTGGACCCTGCCGGCCGAACGTACCAGGTACCTGATCCGAAGCCGGAAGAACACCTGGGGCCCCCGCTTTCCCCTTTAGTCGGCATCGACATCCGTTCCCAATAAACAAACCCCATGCGCTTCTTTTGCCTCCCTCCCTTGTTGCCTCGGGGGTTCCCCGAGCAACCTCATCAAAACATCGTCCTACGTACGTAGTTCATGGTGTTGAGGCAGCCTGCGCCTATCCCGCCGGCAGCAAGCAGGCCGCCGCTAGCTGCACTGCCCAGAACTCGGCGACGAGTGCTTCCTTTGTTCAACCCAGAACTCGCTAAGTGGCAGTTTTGGTGGTGGCGGCGCCCATCCTGTCGCGTCTGGCCCCGTTGCCGGGCAGCAGTGGCTGTGCCGCTTTCCAGCTGGGTCCTAGACGGGGGGTTAAAAGGAAAAAACGAACACGGTGGGTACCGTTGGCAGACCAGCGGCGTCTCCACACCAAGCTTGGGACACGCCACTACGGGGGATCGACTGTGACCCGCGGACGCTAAAAGCCGACTCTTCCAATCATCGGTGCCGATATTAATAGGCATAGGGGAAACTGGGGCTGTTCGGGCTTAGGGGGCTTGCCGGGGAAGCTGATTTCACACGTCAGACTGGAGCCCATCACAGCATTCAGCTAGGCTGTCGCGCTGTGTTTATCAAAATAATGGGGTATCAAGCAAGGGCACACTACGCGAATGGACCGTACGAACAAGGGAGGGAAACCCGGGAAGTTGAAAAGCAAAGAAGTAGCGGAGTTTTTCCAATCAAAACCTCCCTGATTCCCCTCCTCGTCTCGAATTCCTATCTGCCTCCGTCCCCAAGATCAGTCGCTCTTCACTTACAGCCCGCTGTACAGCTTCACAGTGACAACCGCTCTCAACGCCGCCGCTGCCTCACAGCGTCGCGAACCTAACACTCCAATCAATCTCCCACCACGACACCGCAAAGATGTCCACCGCCGCCTCGACGACCACCGGCTCCGCCGCCGTGCCGACCTCCACCACCATCTGCTCCGCCAACCTCTACAACTCTCCCACCCAGGACAGCAACTGCGCGATGCCCTACGGCGGCAACCACACCGACATCATGAAGAAGTGCTGCAAGGACGCCGACATCGTCTCCTACTACGACAACTGCGGCATCTACTGCCTCGCCCTCGACCAGACCGTCGCCGACCTCACGCGGTGCCTGTTCGACAACGGCGCCCCGGACACCGACGTCTGGTGCCGCGGCAACACCACCAGCTCCGCCACCGGCACCGCCAACGGCCAGCCACCCGCCTCCGCCGGCGCCAGCGTCATCGCGAGCGGCGGCGGCGGCGGCGACGGCAGCAGGACCGGCAGCTCCGACGGCGCCAGCTCGACCAGCAGCGGCAACGCCGCGGCGGGCGTCTATGCTCCTTCCGGCGTGAGCACCTTGGGCCTCACGATCGGCGCCCTGCTGCTCTCTGCTGCTACCTTTGGTGCCCTCCAGATCTAAGATTTCCTCGCATGGGAATCTGGGTGCGACGGCCTGGTGGCGCTTTGGCTTCGTGCGCGCACTGCATTGCGCCAACGACCGATCTAATGAAATTATCACGACTCTCCTTTTACGCCCACATCGTTTGTGGATACAGTAATCAACTCATCGGTCGAAAACGAGGCATACTTTCAGAATTGGGACTTGAGGCTGAGGAAAAGCACGCGATATCCATCCTGCGTTGAGAGCAGGGATTATTGTTTGGATTGTATATACGACATTCGGCATAATGAAATAAGAATCAAGCTACTATCTAGTCCTTTCCCAGACCCTGATTGCAAGTAGACGGCCATGCGCGGCCATCTTGCCAAACTCCCTGGAGCATCTGTCAGATGTTCAAGCCTCCCGTTATCAGGAGTAATGGGGCATGTTGTTCGACCAAATTAAGGACTCCCATGGTGGTATCTCAAGACCAAGTTTGCGTTCAGATCGGACACCCGCAAGCAAAGATCGGCGGCATTCCCGAGTCTTCGTGTGTGTTTAAACATTGGGCTTTAGATTATACTCTACATCCCGCGCTCGCGTCAAATGCCCATCATTCAAGCATATTACATCTTCGACAGGCTTATTTTTAAAAAAGTATATTTCAAGCCAGATTCAAATCTGGCTCAACTATCAAGCAAAAATCGACACTAGACATGGATTTCAGTGCGGCACAGCAGGTCAGGGTCCAAACTGCAGCCCGCGAAGTCAGAACGAGACTCTCTCTCTCTCTCTTCCGACTGCTGCCTATTCAACCTTGTCTAAAATAGGCGCGACCCCTCACATCGAACAAGAGCAGTCGACTCGATTGACTCCCGTGGAGTTGAATATGCTATAAGCCACACCCTTGTCCCATTTCTCGCTACCCCTTCGCGCTTATTCCGTGGTCAAAAGAATCGTTACCAGACTTCCCAGACACACAGCTTCGCCGCGATCCTGTTTATGAACTGCAATCCACCCACCTGAGATCTTCTCTTGGTAAACGTACCTTACCAGCAGACAACACCAAGCCCAACATGCCTACAATCAATAGCAGAGATCTCACAGGTTGTTCTTTTCCACCAAGGGGCAGACGACGACGGTCTTCACGCCTCCGGCGTCATGCGCCACCCACAGTCCCCAGCTCTGTTCTGGCAATTACGGATACCCCGCGTATTTGGCTGACGTCGTTTCAAGAAACTTCACGATGGAGGGGGAAGTAGGTGGCTGCTACTCGTCCTCGTCCGTGCCGCTGTCGGTGTAACCGGCGAGCCTGTGACAGCCTGCTGATACTGCGGAGGCGATGCCTACAGTTCTATCAACGTCAAGTTCACCTACAACAACACGGTGGTCACGGAAACGCAGAACCCTCGGCGCTTACGACGGCAAGCCTGCAGTTGCAATGATTACAGAGGCGCTGAGGCAGCTGCTGCCAATACGGGTAGTGGCACGGGTTGTGCAGGACAGACTTCGCCCAGCGATGCCCAGGCCTGGAGGACGACAACTGCTGGCGGAGGAGTCGGCGGGCTGGCCACCGCCTGGACGCTCGCAGCTTTTGTGGGCGTTGCCCTTGCCTTTCCTTGGTGATTGATCAGTCGGCAGAGTACTGGTGCTGAGGTTCGCAGCGGATCATTTCGAGTAGACTGGAACTGGTCAGCATGGCAAATGAAATACACGATACCCCACACAAGGTCGAGGTTGGTAAAAGAACACCCCAGAGTCTCGTAACGCTTTTGGTTGTATTATACTGTGATTGTGGTATGATACATGATACATCATTCACAGCCCAAGCAGAGCTTTAAGGTCGACAACGCTGATGCTAACCTGATTGGTGCTGCTAGGAGGCAGCCTGCCGGCACCAATGATAGCAAGCTTGCTGCCGTCGCCAAGAACCTCGAGAGCACGAGAGTAGGCACTGGGTTGAGGCACAGCGTGCTCGACCCAAGCGCTGGCGTCGCCGAGCTTCTGGTTGACGAAAACGTTGGACTGGCTCCCGGCGCTGAGAATGATGGTGCCGTTCTCGCCGCCGAGGGGAGTCCAGACGACGTAAGGAGAGCTGACGGGGCGGGTTCCCTTGTTGGAGACCAACGGGATGCCCGGCGCGGCGAGGATGTCGAGAGGGTCCTCGGTCAGGCGGTAGTGCACGCGGCATCCGTCGGTGCCACAGACCTCGTAGGCGTAGATGTAGTCGTCGTTGGGCAGCTTGGCGATGACGGGCATGCCCGGGCGAGCCTCGTAGGCGTTGGGGTCGTTGACGTCGTCGACTGGGGCACTCCAGGACTTCAGATCCGTGGTGACCTGGTGCGAAAGCTTCTGGCCGTACTTCGGGTCGCGCTGGTCGGCGTAGTAGATGATGAGCTGACCGTCATAGAGCCTGACAGAGCGATGCTCGTTAGCAAATGCGCCGAGAGAAAGGGCTGTTTTGAATCGATAAGGGCGCTTACAAGAAGTGAGGTTCCCACACAGGGGTGAGACCGTTGTTGGGGAGCGCTTTACCACCGCTGGCGACGCTGCTGAGGAACTCCCACGTGGCGCCGCCATCGGTGCTGGCGTAGACATCGATCTTGGTCAAGCTGAGGTCGGTCGGAATGCTGTTGCCTGCGAGCAGAACGGTGCCCGCGGGGTAGCCCGCAAAGGCAGAGGGAAGCTCGTATAGGAAAGGCTGGTAGCGGAGACCCCAACCATTAACGGTGTCCTCAGCGCGGCCGATTTCTGTCCAGTTGTTGCCGCCATCGGAAGAGCGGTAGATGGGGAAGTAGACGATGGGAGGCTCCGGGGAGTAGTTTTCCCACGTTGCGATCAGGTCGCCAGAGCTCAGCTGGATGACGCGAGCGTAGAGAACGCGGGGGTCGACCCAGCTGGCGTTGGAGGGCGGGGAGAAGATGACCTTGTCCGAGATGGTCCCGGTGGCCTGGCGAGCCTCGACAGGAGTCGGGACGGGGCTTGCGGCGACCTGCAGTGACAGCAAGCTGACGATGCCAGCAGCGGCGGCACCGAGGAACTTCATCTTGATGATAGGTTTGAGAAGTCCACGAAGCCGAGGAAAAGCAGCGAGGCTGACGTTGTAGTTGTCAGGTGCCTTGTAGAAGGACCGGTTGACTACCATGGTCATCAGCACAGCGGGGTAACTTAAATATTTCGCCATTGAAGCTCCCGGAGGGGGTTCTGTTTTTTTGTTGCGCCTTGGCAATAACGTCAGTCAAGACCATAGTCAATAGCTCTCACAGCGCGGAATCAAGCTTCCCTCGGACTCGTGACTCGTAGGTGAACGACCAGAACCCACCTCACGACGGTAGACTGGCCGCATTGGGGTTAGCTGGCGCTGTGTGCAGGTACCGAATCGTGCTTATTGGAGCGTCTGGGTTGTTTTATTTCCGCGCATTTGACATAGTGACCTCATATTGCGTAGGAGAAAGGCAGTTGGGTCGGCTGAAAGCTCGACCGACGGAACGTTAATACCCTTCCTGCGTTCGTAGATCTGGGGTTCGCGTGGGGATGGGTTCACCACCAGCTGCCGAGTTGCCAGGATGCGCGCCAATGAGGTTGTGTTAATCGCTCGGAGCTACCCGGGCTTCCCCGACAAACAAAAAGCTTGAAATATTAAGTAAATTCTGCAAGTTTCTGAAAGACCCGACATGGGTCGAAAAGACCTGGATTAGATGATCTTGGAATGCGTGACTACGTGTTTTCAATGACACTGCTGGTGTTTCCCTTGGCTATGAGCTGATTATGGAGCATCGCGCCAGGTGCCGAGGTTCAACGACAAGATAAGATAAAATTTGTTCTTGCTTTTCGCTTTCGGCCAGAGAATCTGGCTATTCCTGATCACCGGCGCCAACGTGCTCGGGTAGTGCTATTGTTGTGATCGACATACTCTATCTCTCCCCACGCTTCTTCATTGGGTTGCCTGATGATGGAGCCGTGTCTCCCGCCGTGACCCGCTGCATTAACCATTCAACGAGACGACACTGTGTGGGTGAGGGCTGTGAGCCGTTTGCGGGGCGATCTCCAGATTCGATAAACTTTTCTCGTTTCCTTCAGAAAGCAAAGAACCGACTCTGAAAGTCTAATCAGATCCCTCAGCGTTGCTCGTAGGAGCTATTTCTGTTAAGAAGATAACAAAACAGCCATGACACGTGACCGATGAGCCGTCTTGACGTTTGAGCGTGTTTAGTGTTGATCCATATTCGATTGCATTGCTTGACGGTAACTTTCTTGAGCTAACGCCTTGTTACCACCACCCCCTCACCCCCCTTTCCATCTTTCAGAATAGAACCTTGATATTCAACTGCGAACAAAAAAATGTAACGAACATCATCAGTCACGTTGACTCCCGTTCAAAATTGACCCACTCATAGTACCTGATACCCTTGGTCTTCAGCTATAGAACAGTCCTTACGTATCGTGGAAATAAATAACACGTTGAACAAGCAGGCGGAAAGATCAACCAGCCAAAGGCGACTACAAATCTTGCCCAGTGCGCTATTCCAAAGTCCGAGGTTACAGGCCCATCGAGTACCTGTAAGCAGAATTAAGTATTCGCATCTGATGCAACAACTAGGATTTCACTTCCTCCGTCAGAGACTTTGACTTATTATTTTCTTAGTTGTTTTTTGTATAACCAAGGTTTCGTGGCGACCGTCTCCGGTAATCTCAGTTGAGACAGGTTTCCCCAACTCCTAGCGGAGTTTCCCAAATCAAAAAGTGGAATTGGTTCTGACTTTGACGAGGTACCAAAGGCAGGACCATCAAGCGGCGTCAGCGACCGTTGGTGTTGCGACATAGACTTACGTCTAAAGCGCTCCTTAGTGGGTCCAAGCGGACCGACCTCCGATTCGGGATCGGCCCCACGCAGCCCGACAAACGCTTGTACCAAGGCCGAGCCCCACTTATGACGTTCGGAGCAGCTCGCCGCAATCGGCCCCAGACTCGGTGGCGCGGGTGGAGACTCAGTTTCTCGATACGATTGAGCTTTATCTACTCGGAGGCGATATCGAAGGGCGATTGAGAGTTCCGCTAGCTGACCGCCCCTTTCAACTACCAGGACCCCATAATTATCGTGACAGATAAGCGCAATAGCCGTCGATTATCGTTTCCACTCTTTTGCGACAATAATAGCCTTAGAATCCACAGAAAACACGACGAGCTCCGCGCTTCGTCAAATCAGCGTCGAGTGTCTGGGGAACCACATAGTAAGGCAAACCCGCGATTCGACGGGGTTGATACAGTACGCAGAGACATCCGTGCTGGGCGTGGATCATCACCTCTTTGTTTTTTGTTTTTATTTTTTTTAGTTGAGATCGATTTATGCCTCATCACATCTTACTTTCTGCCACCACCTGCGAACCTCATTCATCCTTGCGGGTTTGTCCACCTATCACGTAGAGCACCAAACAAGCGACGCGGCCCTTGAGATTACTTCACATCTGCAAACACGTATCTGCCAAGACATGTCACCCGCGTCTTCGATTCACGACCCGGGCGAGGGCGAGCCGTTACTCGGCCGGCACCCTCGACGCTCAAACACCTTCCAACTACCCTCCTTCATCGGCCAGAGACGCGTCTCTCCCTTGGCGGTCCGACGCGCCTCGTTGCAAGAGGTTCACCCGCATCACGAGGACGTCGAACCCGTGCTACCGGCCGCGCCCGTCGCCGCACATCAAGAGACGCGCCTGCACAAGCCCCAATGGGCGCTGAGCGACAGACCGCCCAACACGTGGGCGCAGATCCGCCATTATTGGCGTGAGGAATTTGCGTGAGTCCTGCTGTTCTGAGCACCCCCGAAACCAACTCGTACCAAGGGAGAGCCCCGCGATATTGACCGCATACATGTTCGTTTTACACAGTGAGTTCTGGGGCACGTTCATGATCCTGGTCTTCGGCGCAGGCGTCGAGTGCGAGACGCGCCTGAACTTTCGGGGTCCCAACATCGGGGATAACGCCGGTGATTACCTGCAGTGTCGGCTTGCCTGGGCGGCTGGGGTCTCGATGGCGGTTTGGATGTCGGGTAAGAGAGACAACACTCCTAGATGCCGGCTATCAAGAAAGCCATGCTGATCCGACATCGTCACCAGGCGGCGTCTCGGGCGGTCACTGCAACCCGACCGTGACGGTGGTCCTGGCCCTGTTCCGCGGCTTCCCGTGGCGCAAGGTTCCCGGTTTCTTGATCGCGCAGGTTCTGGGCGCCACTCTCGCGAGCCTCGCCGTGTACCTCAACTATGCGACCAGCATTGCTGCGTACGAGGGCGGCGGCGACCGCACCCGTGCCACCGCCGGCCTCTTCTTCACCTTCCCGGCCAGCGGCCTGCCCTACCTCGGCGCCTTCTACACCGAGTTTCTCGCCTCGGCCGTGCTCATCGCCATCGTCTTCGCTCTGGCCGACAGGAACAACCTGGCTCCCCCCAAGGGCACTCAGCCCTTTGCCATGTTCCTGGCCCTGCTGGCCATCGGCTCTGCTCTGGGCATCAACACAGGCTACGCCATGAATGGCGCGCGAGACACTGGCCCTCGCATCGCCTTGGCTCTGGTCGGATACGCTGACGTCTTCACTCACGATCACTTCTACTGGCTCTGGGCTCCTTGGGGCGCCGCTATTGCCGGCGGTATGCTGGGCGCGAGCGTGTACGATGCTTTCCTGTACACCGGGAGAGATTCGCCCTTCAACGTGCCCCGCAAAGAGGACGATTAAGTCTGGCTACGTATGTGCTCTGTGTCTCGTAACATTCCGGCCATACCCTGATCTTGGGTGATTGTCTTTCTGAATACTTGGGTCGGGACCCCCCGACATGCCAGAAGGCTCAGGCACTTTGCATCAAATGCCAAGAAACAAATTGAACACTTAGGCTCTCCCGTATGGCCTATTAATAATCTGATTTGAACCAAGATATGACCCTTCGGCTGAATCGGAAGATGGCTGTACACTGCCACTGCGCAGCTATCAGGAAACACTCCAATTTCCAAGTTTACTCGTTCTCGCCCCTCGCCTAAAGATTGCACGAAGCTAGCGAACCAGACTCTCGATGTTCAGTTCAATAACTTACTGTGATATTGATTAAGTTAACGGGAACTGAAATTTTGTTACATGAAACACGATCTGTGTGGCTGTGTTGTTGTTGGTCAAGCCAGCCGTGTATGCGGCACGTCGGCATCCAGGAAAATCCGGGATGAATTCCGCTCCGGCCCTCGAAGCTGTCTCCGGCCCTCTGGACACAGCTTCGAGGGCTCGGAGTTATCGAATTAGATGTTGGGACCAGGGCGGTCAAATGACGGACCCCTGGCCAGAAACTCCTCTGAACGCTCCTGTCCAACGATGCAAACTTCCCGCTCTCTGCCTCGGTACACCATGCTTGGTCTCGCTGGCCTTTCTCTCCGAACCCCAATCCTCCTCTCGAGACCCTTCAGGGGAGGGAGGCCCGGTTTCCCACCAAGGCTCGCCAGAACCATCTCATTGGTCGCAGTAAAATCATCCAATATCTCTAACTTCTTTTGCGTGAACCACTTTGGAACCAGCATCACCTCTCAAGGGATAAGCAAGATGATCAGGGCCGTTACTTAAATTCCCTATAAGTAAAATTATAAGTACCTAAATTACCTGTATATTTTTTAGTAAAGCTTATAAGTAAGCTAATTACCCTACTTAATCTTTAGGTGACCTATAGGTACCCATAGGTTAGGTAATTCCATACCTATTTCTCGAGATAAGTAGGCGCCTGTACCACCATTTATTAAAGATGGACCATCGCTGGTCTGAAAGTGGCCATTGTATACGCGCTCAGCTTTCCCACCATGCGGGCTCGTGTACGGCGTCGATTCCGAGCCCGAGATCTGGAGCGTCCTCGTCCCAGTGGGTTCCGATCCCCGTGCGAGTAAGTAGTCTGCCGGCTCACGGCCCTTTGCCTCCGACTACGGAATGGCCGTCCCGGCACCACCGCCGGTGCTGTGTCCATCCATCCTGGGAAGCCGCTGGCCTCGGCCGTTGGACGGTCGTGGTGCGGCACGACTTGGGCGCAGAGGCTGGGAACCCCGCTTCCCTCCGCGACTTGACACTGCGTCTCCTCCGTACCGCGACGACGGCCTGCGTTGGGCTGGCCTCGCCGCGACAGAGCGTCAGGTACGACTCCTTGGCACCACCTCACCGGGTTATCAATAACACTAGGTTTCGAACGTCCAGTGTCTGCGGACGGGGCGTGGAGGTGATGATCACCGATGTGGGAATTGAAAAGAGGGGGGGGGGGGGGGGAAGGACTCTCCGCCGGAATACGCTAGCATAGAAACAGTCGAAGATTTTGAGAATGGAACGAATTTCATCCAGCAGCGAGAACTAGCCAAGTCTTCACAGCCGATGATCGTCTGGTACAACATGTACATGATCGAAAATAGCCCGCTTTGATTAGTTCCAAATTTCCATTACAAGTCATGGAATGACGGTGACTGCGCTGATCTTCCTACGTGTTGGGGTCTCTTCGCATCTGTTTGTTCTTAGGTTTCGAGATTTCGAAAAGGAACAAGGGGGGTGGGGGGCAGGTTATTTCCAGCACAGTCGTTGATACAATCGCAACAATCCCGTCGGAAATGGACGATCAAGGGTCTTTTGCAAACCTCTTGCGCCAGAACTCGGCAATCTCGGAATCCAGCTTCCGCACCGTCGGCCCGGCGGCCCGACGCCTTGTCCTGTCCTCCGCAATCTCGAGCCAGGGCAGCATGGACTCGTCGCGGTCCTCGTAACCGGCGAAGTGGACCAAGAAGTCCCCGGGCCTCGCGAAGAAGTCCCAATCCAACCTCTCGACGCCTTCCCCCCCGGGGAAGTCGCCCGGGTAAGGATTGATCCAGTGCTGAGGCACCAGGGTGGCGTTGTGCCGGAACCTCTCCTCCCGGAGGAGCAGCTCCATGGCGCTCTGCTCCGTGAACCTCAGCTCCACGTCCGGGTTATGGCGGCGATAGGCCAAGACGGAGTCGAAGAGGTCGAGGCTCCACCGGTTGACGCGGAGCAGGAAGACGCCGTTGTTCAGCCCGTTCCAGTCGTTGGAGATGATGAGGTGGATGTCGTCTTGGGGACGACTGCTGCTGCTGCTGCTGCTGCTCCCTTTCCGTTCCTCGTCGTCTCCGGACCCCGAATCGCTCAGAGACCAGCCGGCTGACGGAGGCAGGAAGCTCGCGGTCGACCGGCAGTTGTCGAGGACGATGGTGTCCCGGTCGACCCAGAAAAGCCACCCGAGCCTCTCGTCCTCGGGCTTCTCCAGCTCCCCCAGCAGGAGCGAGAGGACGAAGGCCGGCTTGTTCCAGAGGTCGTCGACGACGGTCTCGCGGAGCACGTGCAGCTCGGCGCCGTGCACGAGCGTGTGCACCAGATGCGTCCGCAGCGCTCTTTGGTAGTGACGTCGAACGGCCCCGAACTGAGCCGTGACGGTTGCGATCCTCGGGTTCGGGTTCGGGTTCTGGCGGTCCGTCTCCGCCGAGTTGCTGCGGCAGTGGCGGATGCTCTCGGCCACGTCCTCGGCCAGCCCCTCGTGGATCGATGGGAAGCACTCGTCGCCCCCGTGGCAGCGAAGGCGAGAATCGAAGACGTCGTTGGTGTGAGGCGGTCGCGGGCGGTTTGACGGGAATGGGTAAAACATGCACACGAGTTCGAACGCCAGAACAAGAGGGAGTACGACGTAGAGCGACCTGATCAACCGGTAGCCTGGTTGAACTCTCATCGTCGGAGCGGTAGGGTTTGGTCACGTCAAGACGGGACGGACTGCCCGAGGAAGCAGGACGGAGGACCATGCACACGTATTTCAATGCATTAAACGTGCCAAGCTTTTGCGTGTGACGACCCGAGTCGAGGACGAACATTTCAGGCATCCCCTGAGCTGCCTACCAAGTACGTCAGTTCAGTGTGCATTGTGGTCCTTGACGGCCTGGGGGAGAACCGTCAATGCGATGAGTTTGACCGGGAACAATGAGACTTCGTGGCGTGGGCGTCTTGGCTGCTTGTCGAGGCTGAGCAAACATGCCGATGTCAAATCATCTGCCCCGGCGGTTGTTTTATGCTTGGCCCTTGGACACGTAGGATCAGAGACAATGTCAAAGAGGGCCAAAGGTATTCGCGAAAGGCTGTCGTTGATGGTTTGCGATTATTGCGCAAAAAGCTAGGCCCGAATGGAGGTAACAATATCGTAAGGGGTCGGGACAATACCCGACGAGCCAACTGTGCCGCTGGCTCTCTGTTCAAAGCAATGCTGGTTGATGACTCGGCCAGAGTCGCGCGTTCCGACTGGGATGGGTGGGCTCTTGATTCAAGATATTCACTAGTCGAGTTTACCCAGTCTCAGTGTCTTATTATCCTCGCACGATGGTTTCATGGTCTTCGTCGAGCCGAGTTTCACATGGTCTACTGAGCTTCGGGCATGTCAGGTATGCGGAGTCACCGTTTGGCATGTCAACATCTTTGCGGGGCAATCTTCTTCGGCATCCCCAAGAGGGCTGCGAGTGTCAGGACGCCGTGGGTACCTGGTACAGGTCAACTCATGTTTCTGGTAGAAGGAAGCTGACGAGGTGTCAATGTCAGACTTGTTGGGGACAACGGGGGTGGAATGGATATTGGGAGTTGATCAGCAGTATACTCTTGCACCAGTGATGTTCGGCCGCGGAATACTCATCGAGAAGGCCCTAGCGGCAAAAAGTTAAGTTTTAATTTCAACCGGAAAATCAGAAAAGAAAAATCAGAAAAAATAGAAATCCCAGAAAAAAAGGGCGACAATCTAGCTGACGTCTAAACACATACCTGCTGAACGCACAATCATGGACGAATGACAGTCTCCGTTCCTGTTGATCTCAACCTTGGATACGACGGTGAGAGAGGACCCCAACCTCGAGTCGTGCAGGTTGCTAGTCATCCGGTGTGGTAGCAGCATTGGGAGAACTCGGAAACGCGTCGGCGCACAGGAGTGATTCCCTAAGGCTTGAACAAGGGATCAGCGGTGCTTTGAAGAGCGGTACACGATGCTCTCCCTCAACATGTTTTCCCAGCTTGGCAGGGGATCCACGGTCTCCCACGAAGGCGGATCGTGCGCGAACCAATCCTCGTTCCAAGAATCCTCGTTGTGGTGCCGGCGTTCCTCGACAATCTTTTCCACGTCCCAGGGCACACCGGCGTCGAAGTTGCAGCGCACGACCGACCTGCCGTTCGCGATGTCTTGCATGGCCTGCGGAAGGCCTTCGAACTGGTATCCGTAGTCGAACCGCCCGAGGCCGTCGGGAATACGGACAATGCGTCTCTGGTTCTGATGCCATTCCACCCACGACCTCGGAGGGAGAAAGCCGCGGCGGCGCGCCTCGCTCCGGGCCAGCTGCCACGCGATGTCCCGTTGCACGATGTTCTGAAATATGCCTTCGCACAACTGCGGGGCTGGGTCGCCGTCGATGAGCAGGGAGAAAGAGCCGGCGGGCATGCCGTAGTCTCTCAGGGCCAACGCCTCCATGACCCATTGAGACACGTGCCAGGTTATGAGGTCCGATTTGAGCTCCTGTGTGGAGGTCTCGTCGTTGTACATCCACTGATTGTGGCCTTTAGTCCATTCTTGACGGAAGATGTTGCGCCACAAGCTGCACCTTCGTTCGATGCGTAGCGAAGGATTTTCCACGCAAAAGGGAATCAAGCCCTGTGCATGGCACTCGGGATTTGCCACAGATTCTTGGTCCTCGATCAAGACGAACTTGCGAAAATGCTGGCGCTTCTGTCTCGGAGTCGATTCCAAGAAATGAATGGCGGACACCGCGGCCGAGAACCGGTACTTCACGCGGTCTTTCCCTCCCAAAATGTGCCGGAACGGGCGTTTGGCATCAGACAATGCCCATTCTCCACGATACGAGAGAAGCTCCATGAGAACACGACGTGTCGGCACGCTCCACGGCTCGATGGAACAATGGGCATGGCAGTGAAGGTCCATCCTCTTGACCTCTTCGAGGCTGCGATGTTGGTCAAGCCAATACCGCTCCATCGCCGTGGTAAACGCCTCAGGGCGATGAACAGAAGCGCATCGTAGTGCATGTGTGGCGAAGTTGCGATACATCGAGGGCGCTTCTCCGTAGTAGTGCAAGTGGTCGGGGCTGTGCCTTTGATACGTCCCGACGGTCCCGTCTCTGATCCCGTCCACAATCGGCGCGAACACTGGGAACGTGGCTTTCATTTCATCGCAGACGTGTCCGTCGAAGCAATCCCCGAGGTACTGCAACATTCTATTCCTTTCCCGGTCGAGGACGTCCGCTCTGAGATTATTCAACTGGCCGGCTCTGCGTCTCCATTCGTTGGAGTAAAAGGTTGAGAAAGTGATGGTGTTCAGGTGCAGGGCGAGATCACCGCGACGCATTTCCTCCGCGATAGACTTGCACGTGAACACGAGTGCCAGGTCGATGGGGGATCCGACGGCTTGTTTGAGCTTGCAACGAGGGTCTAACCCGCATTGAAGGCTCTGCCTGGACTCGCTGGGTTTGTGGTCTTCCTTGAACGCGCCCATGAAAAGCGCACCGCTGTTGCAGGCGTACCCGCCGTCGACAGTTAGGTACAAGTCGTAGATCATGTCGCGCAGCTCTCGGGGCAACCGGCCAAAGTAGCCCATTCCAGCGTTCGAAGGAGCGCGATGGCTCGAAGGACCTGCGCCGTGTGGTGTCATGTTGGTGATGGTCTTCGGTAAACGGCGCGGGCTTCGAAATGTGGAAGTGGAGAGTTTTATTTTCTCCTTTTTTTTCTTTCTTTTTTTCCCCCTCTTCCTTTTCGCTGGGAAGGGAGTGTTGGGAAGGGAGTGGAGGAAAGAGAGCCGGATGAGGGGGAGCTGTTAGGTATTAATACCTACCTATTTATAGAGGTGGCCCCGGGCAGACGTAGTTGGATCGGAGATAGGAGACGAACTTAGTAACAACTTAGGCCCCTTTTTTCGGACATAAAGGTTACTATGCAGTTAGGCACCCCCGAGGCGACTCATCAGACAGAGTTTACCACTCATCCGAAAACGAAAGAAACCTTGAACCTGCGTTCTCAAAAAGTAGGACCGACTTTAGGATGA
Source organism: Colletotrichum agaves (assembly GCA_036785465.1). Taxonomy (NCBI): domain Eukaryota; kingdom Fungi; phylum Ascomycota; class Sordariomycetes; order Glomerellales; family Glomerellaceae; genus Colletotrichum; species Colletotrichum agaves. The sequence continues at coordinate 40,658 of JAXISO010000173.1, forward strand.
CTTGTCACGGATTTAAAGTGAATTGAACGGCCGACAGACCAGACATTGGAGTGGGGAAGCACTATATTCGCCGAGGTACTTGTACCGAGTATCCATATAGGGACCCAGCCACCAGAAATTCTAACTATAATACGAACAAATGCTGCACTCTTCCCTATGCATTTACAAACACTATTTTAGATACCCTTTTAGTGGACAAAAAGGTCATATCCATGAAGGTCTAAGACTTAAACATTTGCTCTGCCTAACCCGCGCGGTCTAATGAAGTAAAGTAGTTAGCATCCTTTTGAGGTAAAACACAAGAGTGGACAGGGAGAGAGACATACTGAGAATGGCCTTGACTACCAAGGTCAACTCCCAAGGTTCCATTCCCCTGCTGTATATAATACGAGCAATATAAGCAGGGGACTATTGACGCGACCATCATACCCCATCCATCATATATTTTTTCCCTCCTTAGAAGTCCAGTCATCACTATGTCAGACCTCCTCACTGAGCAGGCTCTTCAAGCTCTTGGAAACTTCAAATCAGAGCGCCATAACCCCTATGAATTCGCCAAAAAGTTGTCCAAAAAGTGTATTCGAAAAACACTTCACAAGAACGAAATGATTTTATACAACATACCTCCCTTTGGGAGGATCAGTCACAGGCAAACATTCGCTTGTGAACAAAAGTTGTTAGTAAAATGCCACTCCTCACTTAGGGAGGTGAGTATAGACACATACCGCTCTATCGCATGGGCGCCGACCTCCAACTCCTGAACGAATGCGACGGGGGAAGGAAGATTCAGTGGTTCAGAAACCAGCTGAATGAAGCCTTCTTCTACGGCAACAACAAACTCTTCGGGATCCTGAACGACCTGTGGCATGTCAGAAGACGCCAGCGATAAAACATCACTCATACTTACCCAGACTTTGACGGGTACAAAATCGCCTTGCGGGCGACTCTTGAGAGGCTCAAGAGCAGGCTGGATTGAGGAACTGGGTCTCGAGCCCGTCGTCAGCAAACGATTCATCTTCTGAAAGATCGGTCGTCTGGGTACTTACTCAAGCTGAGATGAAACCATGAGAGTTACACGGAGGGGGTACCGGCGTGTACTCGAAGTTCGCGGATAAATAGGTGAACAACTAAGTAAATCAAAGTGTTCAAGAAGTTAGCAGGGGACAACTACCACAAGGAATGGGGAGGGGAAACTTATCTTCATCGAAACCAGTTCTAAAGTCCACACAAACTGGGGCGCACTTGGGAGCGGTGGCGGCCACACCTGAAGATAACAGCACTTGAATTGTTCGAGAGCTAGAGGAATTATGTACAGGCCCAACTCCACGTCTGGCGGAATAAGAGACAAAAAGAAGGTAGTAGATTAAACGAGGAAGAGAGGAAATCGATAACAAAGAAGAAGTCAAGCGGAGTCCACGGGAAGATGTTTGTTCATCCACCTGAACTGGTTGATGTTGAAGTACCTGAGCGCAAACGCCGAAAACCGCGGCGCCTGGTGTGAGAGCAGGTACCTCAGCCGCAGGCGTCGAGCATCGGCGTCGAGGCGGTCGATGGCGCTGAGTTGCCCGTCGGAGAACAGCTGCTTCCTCTGTTCTGCCAGGTCGGGGCAGAAGAAGACGAGGTGTTCAAGCGTGTGTTCGCCCTCGTCGCAGGGGCACGTGCTGATGTCGGATTTCTGTGCGCGCAGGACTGGTCAGCAATCGGGGGTCGTCCGGTGCCCCTTGTGAACTGAACTGAACTGAACTGAACTTCACCAAGGGGCGCGGGTTGGCGACACGACTTACGCCGAAGGAGTGCAGAGACGCGTTCAGACCGGAGACGCCGGTCCTCAGATGGATCAGAATGGTGCTCTGGGCGCGGCTGAGGCCGTCGTGGATGGCCATGATGTTGGGGTTCCATTCCTCCATGTGAGCAACCGAGTCGCCGGTGAGAGTCGGGGAATACTCGGCGAACAGAGCCGCGGCCTTGGCTTGCGCCTGGGTTTTGCAGAAGGCGGAGATGGCCTCGTTGCGCTTCGCCTCGCTCGGCCAGAGCCCGCCGACCCTGTCCGGGAAGTTCTCCCACAACAGCCTGCGATTCTCGTCGACGCGTTTGCCGACCTCGTCTGCGACGCGGTAGGCCACCACGTAGGGATGCGAGTCGAAGAAGTGGCCCTTCCGCATCCCTGGGAAGAGCTTGCGGCAGCCTTCCAACAGCTGAGTGACCTCGGGGGTGTTGAGATTCCGGGCGCGGTGGGCCATGGCGACTCGGTGTAGGTGGACGGCAATCGGCTCGACACCGACTTCCTTCTGGAGGACCATGGCGCCAGTGTTCCTGTAAGCGCCAGAAATGGCGACGAGCGCCTCGGTCTGGAGTTTGTCGAGCCGGTGCACGGCAGGCTGTCGGACCCGATGACAATGTGCGTCCCCGAAAGGGACGTACCAAGCAGGACAGGCGTAAGTGATGACGGGTCGGATACTGGTCAGGTAGATCTTCCGTATGTCGGTAAAGGTCGGGCCCATGACAGACCGCGAAATCCGTTCGAGGTGACGCAGCTTCTGCTTGACCCTGGTCACAATCTACCGGCGGCAGGGTTAGCCTCGGCTGTCTCGAGAAGAAGAAGGATGGATGGACGACTGCCGGTAGACTTGCCTGAGTGATATGGTGTTCGAATTTCAAACCAGGATCGACCAAAACGCCGAGAATGCGAAGATAGGGCTTGCTGTCGTCGTGGGAGGAGCCAATGACTTGCGCCGTGGTCATGCCAGCAATGTTGGGGACCAGTTCGCAGAGCGGGGCCCGGCTCTGCCTGGTAGCCGGAAAATGGATGACGGTGTACTTTCCAGGATCGAAGCGGATGCCGTTGGGAGCAGCCCATTGCATCAGCCTGCCATGCCACTCCTCCAGAAGCCTGCAGTTCTCCTCGTAGGATTGAGTAGTAACGACGATGTAGGTGTCGTCGACGTAAGACAGGGCAAAAACAAGCTTGGAACCAGGGTGCTGCCTGTAGAACTCTTCCAGTAGCGGTGCCGAGAAGAAGACGAAAAGGATAGGGGATAGAGGGCTGCCCTGAGGAATACCCGTGTTGACGTAGAACTCCCCAGAGACGTAGCCGGGGAGGTTCAGGACGGTTGTCCTGTCGGACACGAAGGACCAGACGAAGTTGACGATCCAGTCGGGGATGCCCTTCTCCACAAGGATCCTCAAGAGCTCCTGACGATTGACGTGATCGTAAGCGCCAGATATGTCGAGGCCGAGAATGCTGGTCAACCACTTCCTCGTCTTGTAACACCAACCCTTGTAGACTGGAGACAAGAGACGCTCAAGAGCCTTGGTCGTATCGCGGCCGGGAAACCCGAACTGCATGCCGGGGATGAGGTCGTGCCTCACGGCCAGAAGCTGGATGCGTTTTGCGACGATGCGTTCCAGCAGCTTGCCGAGGCAGGAAAGCAGTGCGACGGGACGCCACGCCTTGGGGACCGAGTAGTTCGGCTTGCCGGCCTTGCGCAGCATAACCGTGATGGAACCTTTGAAGGCATCAGGATGGTACGAGAGCTCGATGCAAGCTCTGAACATGTGGACAAGATAGGGACCAAAGACATCGGGGCACTTTTTGAAAATGTCTGCCGAGATCATGTCCGGACCACAAGCCTTGCCGTAGTGCGCCGCTCGCAACGCGGTGAGCACCTCTGACAAGTGAAGACCCTGCCACGAGTGGTGTTGGCGTCTGTCCCGGGGGAGCGTCGGGCGTCGCAGAGGGGTCGACGGAGGGTCGCGGCTCGTCTCCTTGTCCCAGATGGTCTCCCTGAAGCAATCGGCGTTTTCCTGGTCCGTCTGGCACACGGTCTCATCGGGCCTCTGCAACCGTGGCATATGAGCAGGCTCTTGCTTGGTGGACCAAAGTACGGCCTGCCTGGCCAGGACATAGATGCCGTGGCCTTTTCCCTTGCTCTTGCGCTTGCCGGTGCCGTTGGCCACGGAAGTAAGCCACCGCCGGAACGACTTGGTCTGTTGGGTCCGGAATTCGGAGTTGACAATGCCCTTCAACTTTTTCCAGCGACGCTTCTTCTTCCGATATGCCCTGGACCTGGAGGTGAATCGTTGCAAGTCGCGATGGGCTTGTTCTTCCTGGTCCATGTGTTCCCGCATGGCTGACGTTACGTGGATCCTGATGGGCTTCGTGCGGAAGGGCTTGCGTCTGGCAGCGGGAACACAGGCGACCATGGTGGCGTTCGTGGCGCCGAGGAATCGTGAAATGTATTGGTTGAGCTCATCGGGCGTCCCCAACGTCGGAAAGCCCAGTGGCTCTAGATTGCGCTTGGCGGTCTTCTGAAGGACTTTGGAGTCGACCTTCCCGTAGAGGTAGCGGATTCCCTTGTCTCGCGGCGGTCCTCCCCACATGGTGACTCTGATGGGGTGGTGGTCGGTCCGGAAATCGGCGTGGTCGTCCAGGACGTCGACGCTTTTGAGGAAGGGTCTGAAGTTGTCTCCGATAAAGACGTGGTCGATTGCCGTCTTCTTGGAGGGGCCGCCGTTGAATGTGATTGCGTTTCTGGGCAGGACGTTGTGCATCGGGACCGCCTGGGTCAGGTTGTATAACTTCCTGCCAGCCCGGTCCGTCTTCTTTCCAACGCCCCAATCCCTGTGGTGAAGGTTCGTGTCGCCGCAGACAACGCCCTCAACGTCCATTGGGATGTCTTCGAGGGTGGCCTTCATCCGATGGTTGTACAGGTTGGCGAATGATCTCGGACCACTGGAGGTTTCCAAGGAAATGGTGGCGAGCAGGCCTTTGTTGGAGCCTTCGTCCCAGATAAACCGATATTTCTCAGGGGGGATGTTGTCGCGAACCAGAAAGGCAATGTGCCGAAGTCGAGAGACCTCGGTGGATCGGCCGTCCTGGCCCTTCGCCAGCACCTGATGCATCTTGTACTCAATCTTGTACCCTCTCACACGCTGATTGGGAAGATCCTCGGGCGGGTCCTGCAAGAAGATGACGTCGGATGGATGCCGCCGTTCGAGCTCGGATCTAGCGATGCCCTTGAGACGCCGAGTGCAGTGCATTACGTTGATGGTTATGTAGACAAGCTCATCGTCGCCGTCTTCGGCCACGGTGTTCCGGGCGGCAGTCCACTTCTGTTCATGTTGATTAGATGGGGAGGGCAAGCATGCGAAAGCCGGAGATGGCTCACCTCGGAGGGCGTCTTGGGACCATTTCTCGAGGCCTGACAGCGTCGCTGTCGAGGCCTTGAGAGCCGGGAGATGGGCGCAGGAGGCAGCGGTCCCGTATGGTCCTCATCGCCTGTTCTAACCCGAGCGGCCTGGTAGGGTTGTCCTGAGTCAATAACCAACTTGCGAAAGAGAACAGACAACAGGGAACGGAGAAGAGGGAACTTGCATGGGCCTTCAGTTCAGACAGACTGGTGGCATGATGCTCGAGAGGAATACGCGGCATGTTGGAGAGATTGAAGAACGTGAGACGCCCAAGTAGGCTGGATGATGGTGTCGACGGGAGGATGAACGACTCCGAACGAGGGCTTGATTCGACCAAGAGATCAACTCAGAGGGCAAACAGTAGATAATGGCTGTGGAGGGGAATCAGAATCAGCATCTCAAAGTGATGGGGTGTCGTCGATATTTATGTTGGAAAAGTCTCAGACGGGCCGAACCCTCCTTTGACCCAAAGTCGAGCAGTGGAGCATCAACACCATGGTCCGTCATCATCATTATCATCATCATCATGATAATCATCAACAGCAGCAGCAGCAGCAGCAGCCCCGGGGAGCAGTCCGACATGTCGAACCTGGTGTTATCCGCCCATGACCAACCAACCAGCATCAGGCCCCCCGCCGCGAGATCAATCCCTCCGCGATCCGGGAAAGACGGGCTGCTCAACCAGACGCACACAGTGAACGACACTGGCTTCTCCTCATCCAATGAAGGTCGACCGGACGACGGCTTCTGGGGCTTTGGTGGGTCTTGATGTACAGATCAGGGGGAACACAGTGCCTTTTTCCACTTCTCAGAACCGCCAGAGAGATATAGATGTCCTCGATCGCCGTGTCTGAGGTGAGCCCCCCCGATCTGGGATACGATAATTGCTCAACACATGTCTGGTGTCTCGGCTCAAACCCGAGGTTGAGACGATTCCCCCCTCACGTTCCACTTTTCCAGTTGCATCATAACTGGATTTCCCAGCCGGAACACGCCCACTGAGGCTGGGTGCGGCGTGCCGGGCCAGAGAAACCGGCTCGGAACCGGGACGACTCGAAAAGAGGCAGGGGTTTATTTGCCGCATATTTTCTTTTTTTCACCCTGAACATGGACCGGTGATCTATCTGTTCGACAACACCGCCAAGTCCGCCGGTGATGGGCTGCGCTGGCGTCACATCCAGTCGATTGCGATTGTCCGGCTCAAGCTTGGCAGCACAAGGGCGTGTTTTGGAAGGGGGAATATCGACATTTCCGAGTAAAACTCCGCAGTGGCCATCATGCGGAAAAATTGGCAAAGTGTCGAGGCTGCTCTTGTTGTACTTGTTAGCCAACTACTTTTGCATAATTTTGTGCACTCGACAGCCAAATTCGAGTCTTTCTGGTGAGCAACACTCTCAACTCAAAAGGTCCAACATGGTTTCTTCACCTTTGGCACCTTTGCTGTTGAATAGCTATTAAAAGAGCCCTCTCCGCTGATGACCGTCGAGTTGTCTGCTGACTTCTCCCAGCATCACGTCTGTTCACATTTCCTCGCCTCTTCAGCAGCAACGCCACAACTGTATTTGATATTCGTTTTTGAGATCATCTCCCTTCTCCCCTTTGAGCCTACTTTGTCAAATCAGAATTACCGACTTTCAGTAAGGGTTTTTTTTTTCTTTTCACTTGGTGACACTGTTGGCCGGCCGGCGCATCTCATCGGGCATGAGCTATACAAGGCCCCTTCTCGACGTCGAGACTTGGCAACCTCCTTTGCAATTCATATCCTGACCAGTCTATATAGGAAACGCTCTCATCATCATCATGGCCAGCTATCTCGGAGCAGCTAGAGACTTCATCATGCCATCCCGACGTAATGCGCGGCGAGGCGGCCCTCTTCCAGCGTCTTCGACTCAGTCCTCTCCGTGCCGCCAGCAACTTGCTTCAACCCCGACTCGTGACAACGTGAGTTCCTTTTTTTTTTTTCTTTTTTTTTTTTGGGGTATATTTTTTTTCTTTTCTTTTCACACGTCCCTCAGCCCTCCAGGCTCCAGCTGCCTCCACGTAGGGCTCATACTGATGTTTGCCCAGGTCACTCCTCCCCTCTCGCAACCCGAAGTCTCATCGCATCGTCAGGGTCCTGTTCCGACGAACTGCATAAACCAACAGACTCACGAGCCCTTGTCTGCCCATTCGGCACTCACGGACGACGCTTCATCGCAAGCCAATGCAATGACTCAGACTGCGATGCTTACCACGATTCGGTACATGCAGATGGCCCTGCAGCAGCAAATGGAACAGTACCATCAAGCTCCCCCTGAAAGACCTCGGCGACTTCCTCATACGTTGAGGTTTCACGTGGGTCCAATGGATGTCTTGAACCGGTTCTCAAACATCCGGAGCGACCTTTTGGAGGCTTTGAGAGAGCACGACTCGGCGTGGAAAGGCGTCAAGGCCATGGACTTCAGGGGTCCCAAGCTGTGGCTCAACTTCGTGGACGAGCGTGCCGTGTGCGATTTCCAGACGCCGGACCCTTTCCAGGACGAGTCTGACGGCCAGTTTGCGAACAAGGCCAGGGGCCTGCAAGCTGTTCTGGGCATGCCAGTGACCCAGTTCGAGCTTGTGCACGACAAGTTCTACGTGGCGATCAAGTTCATCGGGCACGGGGAAGCGAACAAGGTCCCAAGGTCGACGGTGAAGGATCATCAAAGCGATGCATGTCCCGTCAGGGACAAGGATTCCAACAAGTCATGCCCGCAATGCGGAGGGCCTCACTCGGCTATCCCCGTTCGGAAGCCTGCTCCAAAGAAACCGACCGGGCCCAAGAACCAGAGCCAGCCGCCCAGCCATCTTGCCAGGAGGCTCCCCAAGTCGACTACGGCACTAAGCAGCGAGGCAAGAGACCTGCCATTGGGCCCGCCAAAGATTCGGCACGCGGAACCTCGGACGAACCAGCTGGGAAGAGAGCCATGAATTCAAGAAGGACTGTGCCCGGGCGCAGGTCTATCGCCTCGGCGCAGTGCACCTCCTTCAAACCAGTCCTCGAGCTCACAGGTGCCAATGCTGTTCCCTTGCCGAACACTGTTGACTTGACCCTCGGCGTATCGCCCCCTCCGTCCACAAATGCCTCTGGTCAGTTCAAAGAGGTTTCCGTGACCGGTGCTGATTTTCAGTATGCGCGTCCAACATCAACTGATCCTGCACCTCGGGAGAGGCAAGCCTGGGTGGCTGCTTTCCGAAAAAAAACATCCGAGTTCCCTGCAGCCCTTCCCACATGCTAGGCAGTCCCAGTATTCTCGGGACTTTAAGACATGTCACACTGTTATGCCGGTTCAAGGACCCGGCCCTTGACGCGACGACCTGTGGTCCCAGTCCCAGGCCGGTGGCTCACAGTGCGAAAAGCCCGTGCGGCAGCAGCCCCACCAGATTCTTTTTTCTTTTCTTTTTCTTGCATCCATCGGATCGGCGTCGCGTCGCGCTAATGCAGCCCTACGAGCACGCACCGTGTTCGTCCAACACCGCCCCGCACCGCCGCTGCGGGATCAACGCCGCAGTCCCGTCTGGACGTCCCTTCAGGAGAACTGATGTTCACCTTGCACCCCGAATCTTGTTGGTTATCTTGACGAAAGTGTCCCAGAATAAGGTACCTGAGTTAGGCCATGACAGCCTCGCGCATGGTCGCAAGCTAAGGTAGGCAGGTACCTCGGATACTGGTTGGTGCCAGGGACGGCGCTCTTGACAAGCGCCGAGGTTAGTGGTCAGTCTCTCATCGTCTGAAGTCGACATCCACCCGTGAGTCTCTTGAGGAACCCGCTCTCAGCAGTCTACCGTCTCACCTAAATTAGGTACCTTAGCCGGAAAGACCTTTTCTCCGGCTCGCAACCCTCCTTCACTCACCACCACCACCACCACCACTGCCTTGTCAAGCAACATCGCCGACTCTCGTGCCATTGCAAAGTGCACCGTTCTGTGTCTCCCTTGAAGCGGCTGTTCCTCCCACACCAAGCCGAACCACCGTCCCAACTCTACGAGGATATTACCAGCAGTCGAAGGCTGTCCTTCCTCTCGCCATAGTCTTTTCAACACCCGAGTCAAGCTTCGTGTTCGCACACCGAAGGACTATCCGCACAGCCTGAGCCGGGAGAATAGTGCCCAGCGCCAAACCCCGAGATAACTAATGTTACGGCGCGTAAAAGGCCCCTGTGGGGCTCAAGGGTGCGGCTACCTTACCCTTCACACGCGGCCCCTTTGCGCCATGCGCAAAAGGAACAGGACATTCAGAACAGAAGCTCTGAATGCAGCCGCACTTAAGTAGCCACGCTATAATATTTTATAGGGAGTATTGATTCTTTTTATTGTATTATTTAATAATTATGTTTTATCTAAGAACTTTATTTATTAATTAAGTTGTCACGGCGTGGCTACTTAAGTGCGGCTGCATGCAGAACTCCTGTTCTGAATGTCCTGTTCCTTTTGTGCGCATAGTGCAATAGGGGCGCGTGTGAAGGGTAGCCGCACCCTTGAGCCCCACAGGGGCCTGGTTACGCGCTATTACACCTAGAGTGCATTTAATTATAACTCTTAAGTATAATAAGTATAAAGAAGAAGGTAGAGAAGAAGGTAGAGAAGAAGGTAGAGAAGAAGGTAGAGAAGAAGGTAGAGAAGAAGGTAGAGAAGAAGAGAGAGAAGAAGAGAGAGAAGAAGGTAGAGAAGAAGAGAGAGAAGAAGGTAGAGAAGAAGAGAGAGAGAAAAATAATTATTAAATATTAAATAGTTAAATATTAATTAGGTATAAGTAAAAACTAGGCTACTAAGTAAAACTTATAATACTTATAAAAATATATTTAAGAGTATAATTTATATATAAATTATAACTTTAACTTATAATAAATTATAATTTAATTACTTTATTTATATTAAAATAAAATAAAAGAAAGAGGGGGTAAAATAATCTCTTTTAAGTATAAATATAACTTTAAAAAAGACTGGGTATTATAACCTATAAAAGTATAGTGATTTAATTAGTGAAAATAATAATAATTTAGAGAGAAAACTAACTATAAGCCTAGTAGGCTATAGAGGCTAAAGACCCTAGAGCCACTAGCTAGTAAGTAGTGGCTACTAGCTGGGGAGGCCTGGCTTTGATATAATTTATTCTACAGAAGTTATATTTTTTATATAAGATTTATAATTCTTAGGGAGGTAAGGCTTTAATACCTCACAGTATTGCGACTTTCATTAGAAGGCTATAGAAATATATTTGGCATTGAATTATGTAGCACGGGAGCCCCTCAACCTTGTGAATGAACCGTGCCGTTTCCCGTCACTTTCGACGCACTTAAGCTTTACCGCAGGCCAAACAAAAGTATGCTATACTTTCGTTATAACGCCGGCTACTACGTTCACGGTGTGCTTGCTGATGGGCAAGAGAGATGGGCTTGGTCCCCCGTCCTTCAGAATGGCCAACCCGCGCCCCAAGTGCCGGTCGACCAACCACGAGCGGGGGGGGAGGGGGAGGGGGAGGGGGAGGGGGACAAATGGGAGATTAGACGTGAAAAGTGCTATTTTGTTCTTGTACCATATACCACTGCCAAACATTTGCTGCAAAAAACATTGGTTCCGAGCTCCCCAGTCCTGATTCGCCACGGGGCCCGGAATAGTGACGTCTGAGATGGCGCACCCTTCCCGTTGATATCTCGAGAACCTGACACCTTCACACCTTATTATTACGAGTTTTCGGGTTCCGGATTGGATCACGACCTCGAGGAATCTGCGTCGGTATCAGTGACGATGGCTAGCAGCTCCGACGAACTCTAGGTGCCGAGTAACGAAGATTCGGCGTCTGAGACGTTCATAACAAAAACGGCGCTCCCAAGACACGCTCCGGCCCTGATGAAAGAACGACGCCAAGATATAGACAGCTAGCGGATTCGTCCAGGACTCAGTCCCGCGTCGGCGCTCTTTCAGTTGACGATCTCCCGCGATCATGAAACATTCCGGACTGGAAGGACATGTTTCACGCACAGGTGGTAAGATATGTTCAGTCAAACGGCGGAAGATTGTTGATTGCCATCGCCAATCTGTGGAAAAGGGGGTACGTAGGTAACTTCTTCCGGATCCCATCGGAGCCGAAGTCGACGGTGGTGGGTCTTTTCCCGGCGCGATCTCCGTTACCGCTCCGATTGCTTGCTCAACACACACGGAGAGTCGTCGTGTTACCACCTTTGATATTGTTGCGGCGCAATGCAGAAAGCATCTACACGACAGCCCAAGTCATCCAGAGAGGGCTGACGGTGGGCGGTATAGACTTGGCTCGTCCGGCAGAAACAAAAAGACGCTGGCTGCATCGCCACATGAACGCGGTTGAACAGGTAGGCAACCAAGGAAACCCATATTATCTCAAGATGATGCAGCACTCAACCGACGTGGGTTAGAAGATACTCGTTCACGGTGATGCCGGGCAAATACCGAGGCGGTCACTGATCACGCAGGAACTTCCAGTACGCAGCAACTCGGCTTCCCGGAGAGAAACTCTGCTCGAGCTTTTCATAACACGAAATAAGAGTCGGTTCATACCGGCCCGTCGTGGTCACGGTAGGCCCCTAGTAGATCGTTCCCCAAACCCAGGCGGACGCACCCAGAAGGCCAGGCCATGTTCCCCTGGTTCTGTCCCGCCAGACGATTAGACCGCATGTTCCGCGGGCAGCCGAGCATCATCCGCGCTGTTGCGTAAGAAGTCGAGGCAGGCGTTGGCGTCTACATATCTGAAAACACCCTCGCATACCTTGAATGGCCAACATGAAGTTGAAGGGGCGGCAGATTAGCGTATTAAGTTTCGTTACAGAGAGAAGGGGGTGGTTTTTTCTTTTTTTGAGGGGGCGGGTTTCTGGAGTTGGGACGTCCTCCTTCTTTCCGACCACGGTAACTACCGCGCCGGGAACAGCGAATCACTGCCATGGATCACATAAGTGAATTAGACGCAAGATGTTACCGTTCTGAGATGTTTTCAATCTCAGTAACGAACAAGATGATGCTTGGCAGACGGTTTCAGACGTACGTCTTGCATGAGGTCTGCAACTTGGCTGCAGGGAACTTGGAAGTGAGTAAGGCAATTCATGATCGGTAGGCGTGATAGTCCTGTGCTGTGCTCTTCTACTCGCGCTACTGATATAATGGCACGGCTGTGTTGGATAAATAAACTGTGAAGAATCACATATTGGATGGAACTGCTTATTCTGCCTTGGAAGTGTCCTGATCCGTTGTATGGCACGACGCAGAACCGTCGAGAAGCCAAGAAATCGCAAATAAGTCTCCCTATCACTATCACACACCGCGAAAAGTGCAGTGAAAGGTTGGTCCTGGAGAAGACAAGGTCCAAGACCCTCAAATCCGTGTGACCAGGACCAATATGGGAGCGAAAGGAAAGAGTCTTCATGAATGACTATTGATCGACTGAGGACAACATACACTGCGTACAAAAAGGTCGTCCTAGATCATTCAAGTGGTTGTAATAGAGATGGTAATTTTAGGACCGTTGTGACACCAATAAAAAAAAAAACCTACAAGGACGCCGACATTTTGGCCTACACGGTAAGTTAATCAACACAGAACCGTTCAGAGAAGACGGGTCTCCTTTCCCTTCTGACGTCATGTTCCAAGGCGTAGCAAGAGTAGCAAGAGAAGGTAGCACTAAGGTGACGGGTAGGTCACTCGGCAGCTTTTCAAGCAAGGCAGTGTACAAGACAACCACCTGATGCGGTCAGACGGGTCGACTTACCGAGAAACCGACCATCACGACACCGAGATCACGTTGCGGGCACGCGACAAACGGATCCAGCAAACGGTAAGGAATCGACGTAATATAGTAGCGCACGCGGATGGACGCGACCCATACCTGCCATCGGTATTAATACGAAACCCATATCTTACCAAGTCAGACGCGATAACGCCGTCAAGTCATGTCTGCGAAAGATCAAGCCAAATGATCGCTTGGAAACCACAAGCATAAGCAGAAAAGTCAAGTCATGAAACGGGGAACGGGATTTAGAACTCATGATACAGTGTGGTATGTACACTTGATGGACATATATACAGCGACGCCGCCTGCCGTGCACCGGCCGCCCTGCATGCTAGTCCAGTCCTCTCCTGCGCCCCTTAGCCGCCAAGTTCCGCGCCCCGCGTATCGCGTCGGGCTGCGGCTTCTGTATGCGACATGACGCCTCTTCTGGACTCCTCCTACTACTCATCATACTACTACTGATGCTGGCCTTTGTTGGACTCGTATCACGACGACGGTTGGGTATCTTTGGGGAGGAACTGCGAAAAGAAGATGTGGGTATCGAGCGAAGCGAATTGTATGTTTTTCTGTCAAGGCAGGACGCAGCCGCTGTGGTGGACAAAGATTTGTTCTCCGGCTTAGGAGTGGGAGTTTCTGAAGACTCCATCACGTCGTCGTCAAAAAGGTCGAAAGGTAGTTGAGTTGTTTGGAACTCGTCATTGCCATCCTCGTCGTCGAGCGCACTGTCGGGATAATACGTGTAATCGACCTGTTCCTCCTCAACGGAGGATTCGCGTGTTGAGCGACCCTCAAGATCGGATACCGACGTGGGTAAGGAGTCAGGGTCTTCGGACTGTGAGGTTTCTTCCTCATCGTCGTCAAGGCACTGGACAACTCTCCCAACAAATCTGCCGGATTCCGATCCTGAAAACGAAAGGGTTCGCGCTGGTGTAAGATTGCGGAGAACATAGTCCTCCTGGTCGGTGTCGATAGGTGATGATGCAGACGTTTCTGAATGCATGGTCATAGATCGAGGGGAAGGAGGAAGGTCCGTTGTGACGGCGGACGAAGATATCGATGTGGAGATATGTAGAGGTTCGTGCGTCATAACATGCTTTTCGTCATCATCGTGAAAGAAAATAGGTCCGTCGGCGTCGTCTAGGCTGCTGAGATTGGTGCTCGCCGTTCGGGTGCTACAATGATCACTGAAGGAGGATCTGGTTGACGAGGCCGTGTAGTATCCTTGTTCGCAGTGGTAGTCATCGGGAAGGTAACTTGAGAAGAGCCGTACCAGGGAATCAAGCGAACGCGTCCGGAACAGTTGCAAGGCGTGCGACCACTGGGCGGTACCGACAAGTTTGGGGTTCGCGATGATCTCGACTGCAGCGAGATCTAGAGACGCATTCAGTTCCTTCAAACGTTGTTCCTTTCGGGCGGCCATGAGACGGTGAAATTCGTCGACGGTATCGGCAAGGCGGGAGATTTCGGAGACATCATGATGGAAAGCGTCTGGGTCTTGAATGCTGGAAGGGATGGTGTTGTATTGATCCTGCAGTTTGGTGGAGAGGTCATCTCTCTTCATCCCAAATTTCCAGAAAGGCCATGCTAGACCCGGGTCGTCCATGTTCTTATGGCGGAATAGTGGTTATTTATGAAGGTCGATTCGTTGGGAGAGGGCGAGTCGAGGGTCGGTAGGAGAGGATTCAGGGGGGCGAGGGAGGAGAGGGGTGTTTTGGGGGAGGCCGTTGGCTTCGCTTTGCTGGATTGTAACTATTGTGGGCTGCTTTTGACGACATGAGAGGCATCTAGATCATGGTGCCCTGGAGGGAAATCATTTTGACGGATTTTGAGTATTCGGAGAGAGCAGAAGCGCAAGTGCTGGGCTCGATGGTGATGACGATGGAGAGTTTCAGCGCGTGGAGACACTGAGGAGTGCGGGAACGAGTTGGTCTGGGGGGTGCTGGAACGCAATGTGGTGAAGCCAGGGTCGGACGAACTTCAGGCCGATTCACAACATCGTCAAAAAGTCACGTGCAGCCGACCAAAATGCCTGAAAATGACGGGTACGGGCAGGGGTTGTCAGCACTAGCGTGATATTAGCCCTTGCTAGCGCCTGCAATAGCCCTGTCGTCCTTGACGAAATCGGAACACGAGGTCCGGGTTGGCCCTGCGATTTCGGGCTCCGCCACTTTAACGAGCCAATGACGGGACAGGAGCGTATGCAGGGTGGCATGGTGTTTCGGATGGAGCCAATGAGAAGGCTGGAAATTGCTGCAAGCGTGAAAGTGTGTCCACCCACGGAAGCCACGAGACGACAACAGGCTTTTCGGACTCGCAGGTGGGATTTGCCTTCGTCGGACTGGCTCACAGCAAGGCAGTGACAGCCTACCTTCTGCCTTCTGCTAATAAGCAGTTAGAAGTGGCGATAAGGTGAGAGCGAAGTGAAGAAGGAAGGTGGGAGCTGAAAGGAAGGATTCCTGGAGGGGAAAGATGGACAGGAATAGGAATGGGTGGAGAGCCAGCGACGAGGAAGAAACCCGGGGGGAGTGGCTCAGTCATCATCCTCGCTTCGAGGGCCAATCACAGCCTACAGTCTCTCACTCATTCCTACTCATCCAAGGCGGGGCTCACCAGAATTTACCACCGACCATTCATTGTCTTTGCCCTGCTCTCACACACACCTGCCAGCATGATACTCAATGTCGAATCTCCCGGCAGACTGTTTCTTCATAACCACGTCTGATTCCGCAGTTATTTGGATCGCGACGGCCCGATGTCTCTGTGTTCCAACTTTTTACCTCACGGAAGTCAACCCGTGAAAATAGGAGAAACAATAAGGTCAAATGGTGCTGCTGATGTGCAAATCAGCAAACCGTGTAAAGGTAGGGTCAACGGCCACCCGACCTGAGGACTGTCTAGCACTGCGAAGACCTGCAGACCGTCATTCCCAGCCAGTTTGAGATCCCAATGGATAGCGCTCACTGGTCGGTTACCTCTCATCGTCTGGTCTGGTCGAATTGAGGCCGTTGGCTGAGGCGCTGTAGCTGGGCCTAGTCAGCCGGCCGGCAGAGCGCCCTGCTTCGTTTTGGCTACTATACCGGGCATACCTTTGGGATACTTATCTGACAGCCCTCATCATGTCACTCCTCACGGAGGATGTGCGTCAGGGTACCTCCACCCAGACCCGTTCAAACCATCTCTTCCAGTTGAATTCCTGCCCTTCCCCTCTCTTGGCACGACCCCCAGACTTGCTAGGCCCAGGCACCCGTTGTCCTTCCAAAGGGTTCAATGACTCTTTTTTATTCACCTCAGATTCAGCCCTGAATGCTGCAGCCGTATCGGTCTGAACTCGTTCCATCTATATCTCAATCCTTGAGCATCTTTTGTCTTGCTTTCCCGCCTGTTGGAAACACATCAACTGCTGTGCGGTCCGACTGACTTACCCGCAACTTACTACATTCTCACCGTGTCTGGCCGTGGTAGCTCTCTGCTGGTCAGGACTCTCTGTCAGTCACTCTTCGCTGAGTATCGGCCGATATTATTAAACTACTTGAGGCTGAGACTCCATCAGCAGGCCCTCCATAAGGTCCCAAGGCCCTCCCCGTTCAATTCCGTTCCCTCTGTTATCCGTCTTTACCGTCCCAGGTCCCAGGCCCCATAACCACCCCCGTCAGGTCACTGACTGGCGCTGCTTCCAGTTGACTTTGGGCTCATCTGTCCATCTGTTCATCTGACGTCCAGTCTCTCCGACTGCCCTCCTCACGCCCTCAATTGTAGGCCTCGCTCTGGCGGCTCTTAATTCCGTGCTGTTCCTGCATTTGTGCCTCTCATATACTGTCTGTCTCGTCTTTTTCCCCTTCTTTTCCCTTTCCTCATTTCATCCATTTACGCCTCAAGTCGAACCTCTGACCTCCGTTCTGCCTCGGCGAAACGAGCCTCACCACGCTCACCCTGCTTGCCAACTGCCTGCTCTCAGCCTGTCTGCCTGGCTGACTGTTGCCCGAACAGACAGCATCCTATCCAGTCTCATCCTATCCCGGCCAAGTCTTTACCCACTTACCACCAACTGCACGACTCTTTTCACTCCAACCATCCACCATCTGAGTGATTGTGTTCCCGAATCCATTGTAACCGCATACGCCATCGCGCCGCGCATGGACCACGACGACGGCTAGGCACCCTCGTCGTTCAAACCACCTCTCTCCCCTCTCTCATTCATGGGCGACCACCGCCGGGTTCCCCCTTCGGAGGTGCCCTCAGAGGAAAAGACAGAACCCTTCTCTCAGACCGAGATTGACCGGCGCCTGGGAACCACCCGCGTAGATGAGCCGCTCGAACTTCCGCGCACCGATGTTGTACCGCTTGATCTGTTGCGCGTCGAGGAGCATCACCACAAGCAGGGCATCCGCATCCTCGTCCGGCCCCTCACTCGGAGCCGCTCCGTGAGCCCGGGCAACAACAACTGCCAGTGGCTTGCCCTCCGCGCCGAGGTCACATCGGAACAAGAGCCGCAGCACAAGGTCCTCGCCGTGACGCAGACGTCCAAGGATATCAAGTTTTCAGTGCGTATACCGCCGGAGCGTCTGGAGGATGATACCCCGCGGCCCCCACTTTGGTGCGAGCTATACTACGATCCAACAAGCGACAACCAGATCCTACTAAACAGATCTGATGTTCCTCTATCTCTCACAAGACTCTCCGACGGCCCTGCCTCCAGTGCCAGTTGGACCGTCAACCCCGGAAATCCCAAGGCCCTCACCCCAGGGACATGGCGGATCAATGTTCGAGATGCTGAAGTTCTCGACTTCAGAGTATTAGAGAAACGGCCGGCATTTTACAGGCAAGACTCGGGCACCAAGGAGGAAATCGAGTCTGGCTCGGGTTCAGATGCGCTCAACGCCTCCGGCAAGCGCTGTTTCGCCGCAGACGACGGTGAGCTTAAGACAGACAAAAAGCTTCGCACAGACGATGAAGTCGCGGCGGTCAAGAAGGACGAGAAGGAGGATGGCGTCATCATGTTCCTCCGCCCCGCGGCTGAACCCCTCGTATTTCCTCTGCCGACCGAAGCCAAAGGCCGCGAGATGGTTGCCGCGAACGGCCATGCTCTGCTCGATATGCAGGCGCAAGAAACCGTGGTGATACCCGGTGGCTGCGAGATAGACGAGTACACGGTCTCCAAGCGCGACCAAATCGCCTCGACGACACTCTCATCCGTTTTCACCGCAGAGCACTCCAACGTTCCCGACGGCATCGTCACCGTTAAAGTCCTCAAGACCCGCTCCGCGAACCAGAGCACCAAAGCCCAGGACAACAACGAGCGCAACGTCATCCGCCAAGCCGACATGTGGTTGCGCGAGTACCAGTCCCAAGACGACCTGCGCCACGAGTCCATCGTCAAGCTCTACGGGGGCGATGCGCGGTACTTGAGTCTGTACATGGAGCATGTCGATGCCAAAGATCTGTCTGCTAAGGGCGTATGGCGGAATCACGTCGACAACAGCTTCACAGGCACCCGCGCTGACGCATTCACCATCCTCCGCGACATCTCCGGTGCCCTGCACTACCTGCACAGCAAGTCTCTGGTCCACAACGACATCAAGCCGGCCAATATTCTTTACTCCCCCACGCGGGGCGCTGTGCTCTGCGACTTTGGTCTCTCAACCCACACAAGCGGTCCCGTGACGACTGGTGGAACGCCGTATTACATCCCGCCCGAGTTCATTGGCAAGAAATCCCGCGGGCCCCCATCAGATGTGTGGGCGCTGGGCGTGACGATGCTCTATGTCCTCGGCAAGATCCCCTTCCCCGACGCCAGGTCTAGAAAGGGGCCACGACCGCTCTACTGGATGATCGCGGACGTCAACCGTCCCATGGCTCCTCCGCAGCCGAACCAGCGCCCGCCGTGCGGGGCCGTGGACATGATGTACATTTGGCTCAGCGAGGTCGCGCAGGCGAGAGACAAGCTGTACCCGCGCGACAAGCTCGAGCGTCTGGTATCCGACATGTTGATCCCCGTGCCAAACCAGCGTATCACGATGGCGAGGGTGATGAGGGAGTTATTCGCCGTCGAGCAATCTGCTGTCATGAGATGAGACTGACGATATAGGTTTTGGATTTAATTTTGGATTTTCTTTTGACTAGAGACGGAGACTTGCGAGTTGGATGTATTTGCGCGAGAGATACCATTGACGTTGGATTGCATTTCTTTCCCTTATTCTGCATGAGTTGGTTGATTTTCATCTCGCTGTTGCATTTTGGCGTTTCATACAAGCCGCGCACATCATACCATATACAACCAGCATTTGCAACAAGATCTTGTTTGGAATCCACGGGAGGGATGGATTGGATTGGTATCAAAGCATTCATGTACAGTAGAAAGCACACGCGCGCGCGCACAAACAAATTTCTCGCTTCGTCTCGGTGATGTTTGCTCATTACCCTCTCGTCGTTATAATAAGCACCTGCACCTGCCCTTCCATTTCCTGTCACCCCGCTGTGGGTAGTTTTTACAAGCTCAAGCCAAAGACGAAAGCCATGGTGAGACCCACGACGGTGGTCAAGGCAGCCATGTGCGCACCGCGGCCAGATGCGTCGCTGGTGCCGCCGCCAGAGGTAGAGTTGCTTCCGTTGCTTTTCCCGCCGCCGCCTTCCTCCACGGTTCCATTGGCGCTCTGCTCCTTGACGGTGTAGACCTCGACGCCCTCCGTCTTGCACTTGTCGGAGGGGAGGGTGGTTGCGTTGGCGGTGAAGCGGATGTCGGCACACTTACGGTTTCGCGTCAGCCAAACGAATACCTTGCAGGAAAAAAAAAAAAAAGGGAAAAAAACATGTCACGGAGAGGTTTAGCATCGGGGGGACTCTCACGTTGTACAGACCGGCGCCGGAGTCACCGACGGTGACGACCTGGATACTGCCCTTCTGCCCGTCCGTCGCCGGCGTGCTGAGGTTCAGCTTCTCGACGCACAGCATGCCGGAACCGGTGGCGTTCCAGAACTGGGGGGTGAGGGTGATGTTGTGCGTCGTGACGTTGCCGCCGGACTCGATGCCGAGGTTGACGAAGACGTAGGTCCAGTCGTGGTGCAGGTGGAGCTCGAGGGAGCCGCCGTCGAGAGGCCAATCGGTGGTGTTGCCCGTGCCGTAGGGTACACCGGCGCCTGTTTGCGAAAAAGTCAGCCAAGCCACCTCGGGTTCGCTCGGGCAGCGGCGGAGGACCGATGCCCGCGCCCCCCCCCCCTCCCCCCCTTCCCCGTCGAGATTGGACGTACATGGGTATTGCCACTGCGAGTAGCCCGTCTGGTTGGTGTTGGTGAGGGTATCCGCGCGCCACTCGGGGTACTCGAGGCCGAAGTGCGCCGCGGCGAGCTTTGCGGCGCCGATGGCGAAGAGTAGGAGGAGGGTCTTGGGGGCCATGGTTTTCCGGATCTTTGGTTTTTTTTCTATATGTGACAACTTTATACAGCGGGGCGGGTTTGACCTGGTTGATGAGATCTGTATGGTTCGCCAAGACGCAGCAGGATATAGAGAAGGTGAGATGTGCACAAAAAGACAAACTGGCGGGTATGATCAAGCGGATATATATATATATATATATAAGTATATCTATCTATCCTCCAGCTTAGCCTCTTCGCACATGTGATGTCCCCGCAGACGGGCATGCAGCCGTATTCCATCCAGCTCGTTAGCTTATCCTCATCTTCGGGATGCGAGACTGATGAGGCATGCGGGCAAGGATGGTAGCTGTAGACGCGGTTGCAGATAGATTTGCTCTAGCTCATGTCCTGTCACGACTCTCACGGCGGGAAAACCTGCGCAAGAACGCCACTGTGGGAAACTTGTGTGAGATGGTCGGCTTCAGCCATATCCCGTCCTAGCTAGGAGCTTACACGGTATTGTCTACAGGCTCACAACAAGAAAGGGGGAGCCTGGGAGGGGAGGGGTGACATGGTAGAAAAGAAACAAAGCTACTCTAATGGAAAGGTAAGCCAATGGAGGGCGCCAATTGAGCAAGTTCGTTATTTAGGTTGGTTGGATCTAGCCTAGCGAGGAATAGTGGTCTGAGCTTGACAACGCGGAGCACCAACGATCTGTGTCGCTGCCAATCATAACATAAGTTGATAGTTTGGACGCCGACAACCACAAGGGACATGGGATGCTTGACGTTGGGGAGAGATAGAGGAGAGAGGTTCGAGGCGGTACGATGACGGCGGGGCGGGGCGGCGGCGCTAGCGCGGTGTCTCGATGCAAGTATCTTGCTCAAACCCACGCACTTGTAGCCCGAATCGGGACCTTGGGGTGCTGGGGAGATGACATGCCCCCGGATTGGGGGGGGTGCGAGGAGGATCAGATGAAGGAAGAGGGCTGGAATGGGCAATTTAAAGGTGAGGGAGCCGGCGGAGTAGTTTCGCAGGCTATGGTTTCGACAGACTTGCAGATGCGAGACATTCGTTTCTTCGGTGATACGGCCTCCCATGAGTCTTTCTCAAGATGCAATCTCGGGAGGTCCGACATTCCATAGGAGGAGCTCGGGAGTCATCAATGGATATCAGAAGCCCGGCCTGAGCTACTTTCACGATATCGCCTCAAAGGCACGGAGGGCTCGTGATGATACGCTTCTGAGGAGCCGAAGGAGAGCGTGCTCAGGCTATCGCAGGAAGCCTTACCCGGCCAGGTCCGGGACTTCAATCCGAAACGTGTCCCGCATATCAGGTACCGGCTTGACGGGTACGGGTTCGGTTGCTCAGCCGGGAGCAAAGACCCAGATATGGGAATGCAAAGGTCCAGCCTTTACTTGGTAGAGCCCCCGCAGCTTTATTTCGACCTCCATTGCCTGTTCCCCTCACCAATGCATTGGCGTATTCTGAGATTCGTTATCTCGTGAGTATTTCTTGCAACGCCGTCCATTTCTTGGGAGTATATCGAGTCGCCCCAAACCTAGAACTTCGCTCGTGGACACCTTCCCTGTTGACATCTAGTATCGCCTATTTTGCAATTGTCCTCTTACAATCTCAATTATCCGTTTTCCACTCAAGAATATCCACTTTGGGGATTCGACGGCAAGCGAAGATTGGATCGCCAGACAACAGATCCACACTCGTCAAAAGCCTCACGATCGGAGGGTTTCTACGGCAGTTCGCAGAGGGCACTGGGTCAAAATTCAATTTTAGTTTTACATCTACCCCCTAGGTAGCGAGCCCTCTAGAGCTCTGATTGGCTTATTTACTAGTAGTAGGTAGGGTATTTTTTGGCCAGCTGGGAGCAGCTGGGAGCAGCTGAGCACAGCTGCAGGTAAGGTTATTAAAGATTGGGCAGTTATATCCATACACAGGGAAGTTATTAAGGCAATTGCGCTCTAGGTGGGCAGTTATAGGCAGTCACAGGCAGGGCAGTTGCGCTGTGGGTGCTGTAGTTATGGGCAGGGCAGTTGCGCTGTGGGCGCTGTAGTTAGGGCAGGGCCGTTGCGCTGTGGGCGCTGCAGTTACAGGCAGGGCAGTTGCGCTGTGGGTGCTGCAGTTACAGGCAGGGCAGTTGTGCTGTGGGCGCTGTAGTTAGGGTAGGGTAGCTGCGCTGTGGGCGCTGTAGTTAGGGTAGGGCAGTTGCGCTGTGGGCGCTGTAGGTTGCGCTGTGGGCGCTGTAGTGTTAGTGGGTGTAGTGGGAGGATCGGGAATAAGCCGGGTGTTAAGTTTATGACTAGGGGCAGGGGTAAATCTTTTATGGGCCCTATAAGACTAGGGAGACTTTAACTAGATTTTTCTAGCCAATAGAAATACTTTATTTAGGTTGGCTATACCCCTTTAGGCAGGTGCCACTCACACCTACCGTGAACTTAACCACCCTAAATCTAAAAGGGAAATATTTTCAATTTTGACCCAGTGCCTCCTGCGCACTGCCGTAGGTTTCGCCATGGCGGGTCTTCTCAACCAGATGAGTCACCTAACAACGCGCCGATGGTTTAGTGATAAAATTCTCCGTTGCCATCAAGCAGCGTCGGGGAGCCGGGGGTTCGATTCCCCCTCGGCGCAATCTTTTGCTGTCTCGACCATATGCCATGTCCCGATCAGCGTTGGCTTTTTTTGCTAGCAAAGGATGCATCGCAGTCAGTGAACGCTACGTCTGCCTACCTACCTACCAACTGGCCTACTGCGGGAGAGTGACGTTGGGTGGGTGGTCTCCAGATCAGTTCAATGATTTGGGTAAGCTTTGTATTGCTAGGAGCTGCTGTACTCATTGGGTTGGTTGGCTGCAACTGAAACCCATTGAAGCCTGCAATGCCAGTCTCTTCGGTCGAGCCAGGTCGAGCCAAGTCAAGCGATCGATATGCTCGCGACATCATTGGGACGTGGAGGGCGGCTTTCACACTGCATGAACAAGCGGAAGTACGCCGAAGTAGCCGGTCTTTGTAGTCAATTGACAAGAACAAGTCGTGGTTCAACAGAGGAACTTTGGAAACGATGGGACAGACTCTTGAGAGGCAACCTTAGGATGCATCGGAAGAAGCCAGGCTTCAGTCGTGAGTGATGATCGTCGGTCGACACCTCGAGCATAAGGAAGTCCTCAATTCAGCGATGAACAGACCCTGGACGAACCGACTCAACGATGCAACCAATAATTGGTCGTTAGTCGGCGGTTCGAACGAAAATTGCATCATTTGTCGTTGAAAATGTCGATGATGGAGATGCGCAATGGCTCGAGGGATTGAAACAAAGTGGGGAAAGTCGCGGCGGCCTCAAGTATCTTGTATCCTTTTCAAGCACCAAAGTGGAGCGATAGTAAGCTTCGCCGGCCAATGGATCTTCCCCGCGGGAATCTGCCCACCGTTCAGCCCCGCCTAGCGCAAGGGGCTTAGTTCGATACTTTGGAGATAGCCGATGAGATATCTCGAAAGATTATATCTGCAATCACTTGCAGTGATACCGGAGTTGTAAAGACAAACTTGGCCTACGGAGATCATAGGGACTTTAGGATAGTGTCTATAACTTCCATGATTTGCCTTAGACTTGTGGATCTCTAGATAATTCTCTATTATCATGCTGCATCTAACATTTAATCCTCTCCGAGGGTTGCGATCGGGAGGCGCCTTATCCAACTGCGGAAGGCGCACGGGCCACTGAGGCCAAATCGCTGCGCCTCCAGACAACGGCACGGGCAGGGCACAGTCGCAGCCAGTAGGAAACCGGCTGCCTGAGTCACTGGGTTATTCAAATCCCCAGGCATCCCTCGCGCATCTTGGAATCGACTCTTCCTTTCCTCATCCGACTTACCAAACCATCTTCTCATACCCATCTTCACCCCGAACTCATCACAACAAGCCTGAGATCGATTTGGATCATCGAAACGCCCTCTCAAGCTTTCCGCTGTCCTCCCATCTTTGACATCACCGATGCGCTGGTTGTAGAAACCGCTTCGCCAACCGCCAAAATAGCCATGCCTCATGATCCACCGGTCTACGACCGTCTGTACCAGCACGATTACGATGGCGATCCTCACCGACTCGTGCTACGACCGGACAGGACGTCACCGTGTCTCTCTAACCCCATTGATTCTGGCTCTTCATGCGCTTGCGTTAAGCTCGGGAAGATGCCTCGACACCGATGGCTGTTCCATCCTGCCAACGGAGAACACTTGGACTCCGAATACGGCCAACGTCAAGTTGCGCTGACGTGGGAAGCATCTATCGATGCAGAGCTTCCTCCGCTCTCCGAACATCTGCTAGTTACGCCGCAGGTAGGTTAACAATACAGATCAACATTTCTCTACAAAAATGTAGAGGCTAACACACCACATTAGTCTCGGACGCTTTCAACGGCCTATCCTTTTGGATGGAGGTCGATTTGCTGCGATCTTGATGCTGCCACCTCCGTCTTTGGAGGCAAAGATGTCGCGAGAGATTCTCTCGCAAACATGTTTCTCGACTCGGCCGTGTCATGGCCTCACACTCCTCTGCATCAAGACTCAACGAAAGAGAGACATCATGTCGACAACATGTTAGACTTTCCTTTGTCTCTGAGTGCTCCTTCGGATGAGGAACCCAGCACTTCTTTCCAGACCTTGCCGGTTGCTGTCTAGTGTGGTGAAGACAATGTCGGTTTAACGCGCAGGTAAGGCTTTGGCTTGACAGACACCATCCATATCTATCAGCGACATGCGACTAACGTCCACCCTTAGGTTGGCCAAGGACCTGAGTAAGTCGTAAAACTTCTCGAGCGGCCATCTAAACTTGATGAACCCAGCTTCCAAGCTCACACGCAACTTACGCCTTTCATAAACCACTACGCTCAGCAAATCGCCGAGTCTACCACCATTCACAACTACCACTACAACCACTTTTATTATTCTGTGACGGCTTTTAGAGAAATATCTGTTGTACCCATCAAAGTTGGCAGACTCGAAAGCGATACCACTATCCAAGCCGGGTTTGACGTCATTCCCACTACTACTATGGCGGCTCCTACCAAAGGCTGGCCCGTCGAGGGTCAGCCGGTATGTGCTGCACCCGACGACCTTATGGAGAACATAATCATACGGGCCTCGCCTCTCTCCGACCTCTACGAGGCAACGGATGAGATGGACGATTGGGCCATGCTCATTAACCAGGATATGCTCGCGATCGGCGACTTCAACAACATCCACTTCTCCTACCCCACAGAGGTCGACTGCGCCCCAGCTACTCATACTCCCGAGGATATCTTCAACGACCCCGCTGTCCAGTTCGATGTCGAGCAGAGTCTCTTCTCTTACAATGCTCCCCTTCCAGATCTATCGACGTCGGACTACCTATCGGGCTCCTCGCACTTCGGCAGCGCAAACACATCCCCCTACGAGGCGTCTCTCGATTTGCTTACAGACGCCTCCATGCCCCTCTTCCCTCCAGATGGTAGCTCATCCGCTTCACCTTTCGTGGGCACCAACTCTCCTACCAGCTCGGACGTCGACTACCGCTTTCGCTGCACCACCGACAACTGCACCAAGACCTTCCGCAAGGAGGCTCAGCTGAAGCAGCACCAGCGTGTCCACCGCAAGTCCCTGGTATGCACGATTTGCCGCGCCGATCATCGAATCGAGCATAAGTTCGCCCAGGTTCGAGACCTCGAGCGACACTTGCAGGCGCGGCACCCGGGCGTGGCTCAGAGCGCGAACGTACGCTCCGAGATCCGGGAGTGCCCTCACCCCGGATGCGAACACCGCGGCAGGAGAGACAATGTTTCGAGGCACCACGAGAGCAAGCACGGTAACAGGCTCAAGTGGAAGAGGGGCGTTCCTCACGTGGTGGGTTGAACGTCATAACTTATCAGGTATCTAAGAAAACAAAGTAAGCGATGTGAGTTTTAGGCGTTAGTGATACCTGCTTTTTGATTTAACATTTCGTTCGGTCTGGGATATCTCGGTAGTATGCATTTAGACCAATACATCTCAAAATAATATCATGGTCCCATTCATAAGTGACTGCATTAGCAGTATTAATGCCCGACTGCTTCCTATCGAGCTCACTGCTCTGTCGAAAATTTCGCCTTCAATAACAAATTGGACACACACGAAAGACGCGGATTCTAGCGTTCATATTACGTCGAAGTTGGAATCGCCCTTTACTGATGGAAATAGGCGAATCCCTCTCTTTACAACCCAGAGAGCTAGGCTAGCAGCTAGAGTGATTCCCTGAATTTGCGGATATTGAAGACTTAGTACCACGACGCCCGCTCGGGATGTCCGCTGAGCGCGGAGCGGTGTTTGACTCCAACATTGGATACATGGTCCCCCACGCGGATGCAGATCAGGAACGCCTCCTTAGAAATGACAACGATGCGTCACGCAAGCAGCATACCTAGGCTTTGAGCAAGTAGATCCGGACGCACTCCAAATGAAAATTGGAGGGCATGTTCGCGATCCGGCAATACGTCATACGCTTTACCTTTTATGTCTGAATAATAATTACACTCTTTATTGTTGTCAAAGGTGCTGAGACGAAGGTGATTAAAGAGATGAATGCCAAGGTGCTGTATGACTGTACCAAGTCTCACTATCCACAGAGATTAGTGCTGCACAACGAGTAAGTCCGCCACCTGAATCTCCGGGTGACAAAACTTTTGCGGCGGACACAAACATAGAGTCTCCTTTGACGGGATAACATCCGCCAAGTTACACACGATGGGCTTTTAGACCCTTGCATCAGTTTGAATGGCGTTGATCTCTCTATATTTACGCTCATTCGATACCTGAGATTCAACGAGACGAGCCATAGTCCTCAAACCACATCTCGGGCAATTATGTGCAACTGACCGATTTTGAGAATGGTTTCACTACAAGAAAACAAGGCCTATTCGAACCGGCATCGATGGAGCGGTATACTTTGACTAGTGTAACTACCTTGGTTGTTGGGGATGGAATTTGTGATGTCACACGGGCGGGCTGGGCAAACCCACCTAGGTACTTCACCACCTTCACTTCCTTTCTCTTCTTCCATCATCACAACAACAACAACAACAACAACACCAAGGAAGACCCCCAAATTTGCCCATCGGGACAGCCAGAACCAATGCATTACAATGCTTTTGCAAATGACAGGATTGCGGGTTCGGGCTTCGGCATCGAAGCAAATCGGAAACACGGCGTGCGTTTCCTGGAGCGGAGATCTCCACTTTGATGAAGTTGGTAAATCGTTCCCTTCCGAACTCAGAGCTCTTCGGAAACCAAGTCTGACACTTGGCCTTCCATCCCCCAAAACGGGCGACATCGTCGGCCTCCAATCTTCAGCTCTTCCCCCCACCCCCCCAAGCGCTGCCCAGGAATTCCTCCAGCGAGCCCGGAAGCTGGCCCACGAACCGGTCCTCCACGTCAGGCGGTACGACGTCACGCTCACCGAGACCGGTCCCTTGGGCATCCCAGGCGTCCCGACTATCATCATCCACAGATCGCAGCTTCACTTCGAGCTTG
Source organism: Colletotrichum agaves (assembly GCA_036785465.1). Lineage (NCBI taxonomy): Eukaryota > Fungi > Ascomycota > Sordariomycetes > Glomerellales > Glomerellaceae > Colletotrichum > Colletotrichum agaves. The sequence continues at coordinate 68,526 of JAXISO010000173.1, forward strand.
TCGAGACGGCTCAAAGCCTTAGTATTCTGGTGGTGTTCAATGGCCACCGCTGTCCACTACTTACACCTTTATAGTATATAAAGCCCTAGTTAATAAATTAATAATACTTTATTATTATATTTAATTTATAGTAGTTATATATTAATTTATATTTCTATATTCTTAGCTTTTAAGTAAATTAATAATATAATTAAATAATTATAAAGTACAAAAATTAACCTAAGTCTTAATTAATAATAATAAGGGTATATACTATACTTATAAGTACTATAGTTTTATAATATTACTGGTAAGGAACTTAACTACCTTATAGGCTTATTATAATACCTACTTATTTATCACAGCATAGCTACTTAAGTGCGGCTGTATTCAGAACTACTGTTCTGAATGTCCTGTTCCTTTTGTGTGCGCGCATGCCACAATGGGGGCGCGTGTGAAGGGTAGCCGCACTCTTGAGCCCCACAGGGGCCCATTTACGCGCTATTACACTATATTCAGAACAACCCATGGGTCACATATTCGAATCCCGCTTTGCGCGTAGTGCGCACTGTGGCTCAACTATCGCTTTCAGCGCCATCTGGTAGGCTTAGCAGATTGTCCAATTCTAGAGGATCAACCAACCAGCCAAGCAATTCGAGCTCTTCGGCCAGCTAACCTCGACGAAATCTTTCAAGAGACTGTCTAAATTGAAACGCCGCGTTCTGGCTGATGGCTCAAATATTTCCCATCCCTGCAGCCTAAGCAAGTTGGCCGCAGTGATTTGCCACCTGGACTTTGTCAGTTATCGTCACAGAGGTATTTTGCAGGAAACAGTTACTCTTTACTTCTTCGGGCAAGATTCTCTGCGAAGTCTGGGTATTAGCATTTAAATCTGACTCTCGTCTCGGGCTATTACCTCCACATCTGAGCTTTGCCTCACGCTGGCCTTCCGTATCCTTAGCGCACGAATCTAATCTCTTATCTTATCACGTGACTTAAACCAGAGCTCTTCCAATCCTGATTGAGTCCCTGATGACCCCGAGATCCTACGGTACAAGTACCTTGTCCTAGCCACCCGACGCCCGTGTGTGTCGGTCAAATGTTGTTCTTGCACAGGGGTCATACATAGTAACAATGGGGTTGCTTTTTAGCTGGGACCCACAAATGAGTAATACAAATACCTGGCCATTGCCGCGCCTAGAACTCAAATCCCACATCCATAAAATCCATGATGACCCCATCTTTAGCTACCCTACGGAAAACCTTGATATCTTGGGATGTGTGCACCTCTGGCACCACGATCGATTATTGTGGCTTCGCAGCCTTCGGCAACGATGATGTCGCGTATATTGGAAGAATCGACAAAGTTACAAGTAAAGACGTCACGTCAGCAGAGATCGAAGCAGCACTTGACGAAATTCCTGACGAGCACATATACCCCGAGCTCCCTAGTCATTTCACAGTTGCCCCAGGACATCTTGACGGAGAAGTGTATATAAAAAGGCCGAGTCTACATGACTATTATTTCTTCAAAGGCGAAGATGGCCAGGGCCTCTCACAGTTGCGGGACCTTCTCCTTGATGAGGCTCGGGCATTGGAAATTATATCCAGGAACCCAGTTCCCAACATTGTCGGATATCATGGCTGCCGGGTCAAGAGAGGCCGCATCACTGGCATTGTCCTCGACAGGGTGGAGGGTCAAAGTCTTTATCGCCTTCTAGAATTCGGTCTCGGGTCTGTCGACCCGGAGCCCTTCATGAGAGATTTGTCATCGATCGTGAAGGGTCTGCACAGCAGAGGTTTAGTACATAACGACCTTTGTCCGATGAACGTGATGGTCAGAGACGGGATCCCGGTGTTGATAGACTTCGGGTCCTGCCGCGCAACGGGCGACAGGATGGGCACGAGCGGTGGATCGACTGGGTGGAAGGAAGAGGGTGATGATTATATCATCTCAAAGGAAAGCCATGATCTTGCGGGACTGGAAAAGACACGAGCGTGGTTGTCAGAAAAGTGTGTATTGGCTAGTTGAATTGAATAGTTGAATATCCCGTTTCCTCTATTGCGTCGATTGTTACTTGTAGCGCCTCTCCACTTGCAGGAGTACGGAATCTGTCACTTATTCAAAGATTGATCCATGGCTTTATGATTCAATCATTCGTCCTTGAAGACATAGTCAAAACCGAGTAGGTGATCCTATGACGAGAATAAGCATTTGGAAACACGGGGTATACATGAATGGAAATAAATCTGACGTACAATCACATTTCGCAATGCAACTTGGTGATCAGCGATCAGTCGCGGAGATAAACCTCATGGCTGGTGAGGCCTCGGCGGGTTTGGATTGTAGCTGGCCGACGACATGCACATCACCGAACCGCAGTCCTTCTTCTTCTCGGTGTATGTGTGTTCCACGGTGCCATCTGGCTTTGTGACTGTTTTGTGGATGAAAATTCAACTGCCAGGAAGAAGCGTTTGGCCCATAGCAGCGTGCCGTTCCTGGCTAGCCTTCCTGACTCGAAAGAAGAACAGCTTAGTTATCTCGTTGATGGCGGCTTCGAGCCAACCAAACAGAAGTTCATGCAAGACATAATGTGGAAGCTCCAGAGCAAAAGGTGTGAAAATGTAACGAAGAAAATGAGCATAAGGATTCCTAACTCGGCGTACTTATACATAGTAGTTGACTTCTGGGGCATTCTGGAAGACAACGAGGTACATATATGCTTCTTGTCCACATTTCGAACTAAAGGCTTCTTAGACTCTATACTACATAGGTATAATGTCCTCGTGGCCTAATCCCCAGCACATCTAGTCAGTAATATTCAGCAAGTCAAAGCTATATTTAAGCTGGAAATGCACGCACTAAAAATATTATTATGTTTCCAATAAAGGGAAACATTACACTTACTAATAAGCTCTTAGGTAGTAATTATAATAGAGACAGGGTATGGGTATATTGGGAGCTAGTTATTATATCCAACTTTAAGAATACTAATATCCTAATAAGGCCGGACCTTTCTAGGTTTCTTAGGAAGAATAAGGCATTTATTAGAGACCTCTCTTAAGAGGTTAGCAAGTTCTTAGCGGCTTTGGTAATAATTACGCATAGTATTACCTTTAAACTATAGCCCAAATTCTTAGGAATTATCACTAAATTCAAGGAACAGCTCTACTACAGCATAAATAACATCAACAATAAATAAGCAGGCTCTATAGTTAAGTACACTTCTTGGGAGTCTAGTAAACCAATTAAAGCAGGGTTTAACATTTACAGCAGGCAACTGGCAAAGGTTCCAAGGCAAAGTACTCAGCGGCTGTCGAATACGTCTGGTGGGAGAACCAGCCTATGAACAAGAGACCTGGACGAGCAGAGAGGAGCCTGTTCACATCATCGATTTCCTGAAATTTGAGGTTGCCAAACCCGCTATTGAGGAGAAACTACGCAACCTCTCCCAGGCAATGTATTTGAGTCCTGGTTCTAGCTGCGAGGTAGCACTCCTAACGCCATGCGAAGAAAATGACGGGGCGCAGACGGCGGAGTATTGGGACGACGATCTGGTTCTCCCGTACAAGGAATTGGAAAATCTGGCGTCGATGGATCTGGTGGTGAAAAAAAGTCCTGATAGACTTGAGAGTGGACTTGGAAACGATCAAGACGAAGTGGGACAGTAGCGTGGTCCCGGTCAAAGATAAAAGCTAGCGTCCAGGTCTGATGGTGGAAGTTTTCAAAGAGTGGTGCGCTATCCGACCTCGGGCGGACGTAGAGCTCGGCCCTGCGCTTCTGACCTGGTTGGAGCCATTTTATGTATCTGAAGAGCACTCTACGTGGGCTTTGCTTTGTGCTAGTACTTTTTTTAAGTATTGGCGTAAGAAGCCAAAGCTTGTATGGCGCATGGCTGGCATATAGCTGCAGTTTATCAAGTCAATGGCCCAGCGTGGCCAGGTTCCCGTTAGCGTTGTGCCAAGCATGTACGCGGCTCTAAAGCCTGACGGCAAGTTCATCCGTCAGGCCGTCTCCAGAGCGGGGGAGGTCATGGAGCCTGGTGTTGGAGTTGGTGATGATGCCGCAGATGATGAAATGGGATGTTTGATAATTGCTGTCACTGGCGTTTACACTCTGTAACTAAGGCAACATCATCTCAGCGCTTGGATAGTCGTGTGTTCATCACTGAGGAATACGCATTCGATGCCAATCTACCGATCTCATTCCTGACGCATGCATTCTGTTTCCCTTTTTCTGCTGTACACCTGCCACAGAGAAACCCGCCACGTGCCCATACGCAGCGTGACTCGTCAAATATAGTACATCGTGTCCCTCAGGTTCGGATGCACCTGAGTGGCGTCCGAGGGTGCGGCAGTCTGAGAACCAGTGGCCGTAGACGCTGCGTCCGATTCATCAAACAAATGAGGTCGGTGGAGACGGGCTCGGTCACACACGATGTCTGCGTAGTACGCCGGCGGGCAAATGCTGACCACTTGAGACCGATATTAGCAAAAATCTGGGTGTTGTCCTGGAGGAACTTTCTCTCCACGGAGCATATGGTATGGAAACCGAAGTGGACGTCGGCGAGAGACTTGACGGCACCGTAGAGCGTGTTGTCCTGTCTGGGTAGAATGACGAGCAGGAAGAAGCCTTTGGTGGTGCCCTTCGCCTTCGTGGTGTCGGCTATGGCTGCAAATTCTCTCCTGATGTCCTCTGTGGCGGTGCCGCGGCCAACGATGATCTGGCGACGGATTTTCGGGGCCTGAGTGTCGATGGCAACTCCGCTTTCGTTAAGAAACTTGAAGAACTGCTTGACAGACTCCTCGACTACTTCAGTAGACACCCTGGAATTCGGGCCTTCCGTGATGCGCCTAAATCTACTTTATAATACTAAAGTCCTCCCTAGTAAATAGGTTTATAATATCAAAACTAATAAATCTAATAAAATTATAAAGTATAAAGCTTACTTTATTAATTATAATAATTTTAAGTAAAGTAACTAGTTATTATAAGAGGTCTATATAATTTTAGCCTTATTAATTATAACCTACTTATTTTTTATTATTATAGTTTTACTAAATATCTAATATAAGGTTTATAACCTTCACACTACCTTCCTAATTATACTAATTCTAGAGAGAGTTAAGGTCTATATTAAATAACCTACTAGTTACTTTACTTATAATAGTAAAGTCTAGCTCTTTTATAAAGCCCTCTATAGTCTTTATAAAGCCCTAATTTAATAGTTTTAGCTTATTAAATCCAAAATAGAAAATCTTAGTTTTATTATAATTAATAATAAAGTCTACCTATTTATTAATTATAAAATTAAAGTATATATTCTTATATATACTAATAATAATATAATTACTATTCTAAATAAGTAAAAAATTACTAAGGTATAATAATTACTATAAAAGTATTATAGCTAGCCTATTTAATAGTAGGGTTATACTAATAAAAGCTAAGGGTTAATACTAATTAAATAGTACTAGGCTTACTAGGTAAGATCTTAAAGGTTAGGTAATTATTATTATAGTCTTTCTACTAGAGTGAATTAGTAGTAGAATAATAGAGACTATGAGAAGAATAATAGAAAGACTACTAAGATAAATAATAATATATATAATATAATAGTAATAACTTACTTAAATTAATAAACTAAAATTAGGAATAATAGTCTCCTGTTACGGGCTGGGCTGCGCCCAAGCCACTATATCTACGGGCTGCGCCCGAACGCACACGAAAGCCGCGAGCCCTAAGCGGGTCGCACAATACTCGTAGATATATCGCCGGAGAAGTCGCACAGGGAACTTCCCTTCTCCTTAGCTTAGATTCTATCAATTGAGGCACCCCTACGTTGCACAAACCCGGGCTCCGCCCCTCACATCTCCTTATATCCCCTGCGATTCTATGGATCCTATTATTCTTTCTAATAATATTAGTAGAAAACTTATAATATTTACCTCTCCCTAAAAAAAGTAATTAGCCTAATTAGTTATTTAATTCTAGTTATATAGTTTTTATCCCTATATCCCTATTATATTCCTTAGTATATTTATATAAATTTACTTAGAGAATTTAAAAATATTATTTATATTAATATAATTAATTTTAATAGGTTAAATAGGAAGGTTATTAGTAATATTATACTTAGGGGCCTTCTTTGAATTATTTATAGTCTTATAGAGAGAAGTAATTTTAGTATAGAGAGAAGTAGTTTTAGTATTAATATAATAAGTAATTATATTAAAGTATATAGAGAGAGAGCTCTTAGTAATTAAGTTAATTTTAAGTATAATAAGGTAAGTATTAGTATTAAAGTTATTAGTACTTTTAATTTTATTAAGTCTTTTTATAATATTATTATAAATTCCTTTAGTAATTTTATTAAAATTTAAGGTAATTATTAGGATATTCGCCTATATTACTAGATCCTATATAAATCCAAGGCTTTAGAGTAGATACTCTAGTAGTTATATAGGTAGTCATATAATCCACACATAACTATATATAACCCTCCTTAACTGGATATTACTCCTTTCTTAAGGCCTCCCTCTCTAAATAATTTACCTTAATTAACCCACTTTTACTTTATATATAGTAAACCTATTATCTCTATTACTAAAGTATTAAAACTAACTAATATAATAAATCCTATACTAATTAATAATTAATTTTACTATTATATTATAATATAATAAATTATAAATTAATAAAGTTTATTATTTCCTAAACTAAAAAAATAATATTTATCCTAAAGTAATTCTAAGCCTCCCTCTATAATTAAATACTATACTAATAGAAATAATAAATTTAGAAGGTAATAGTTTAGCCTCCTCTTTTATTTCCTACTCTCTAAAGTATTAAATTATATTTTAACTAAGTAAAATTTTAAATTCCCTAATTTATAATTAATATCTTAATTTATCCTATAATAACTTTATTAATTCTATTTAAATAAAGTTTCTAATTCTCTTTAGTACTAATAAGGTTCTTATTATATTATATACTCTTAACTCTTTAAATAATTATAAGTATATAATTTATATCTCCTCTCTAATTATTCTATAATAGCTTTAAAAATTATTCTTCTACCTTAGAGTTAATAGGATTATTATTCTCCCTTAATAATTCTTATTCTCTCTTAATAATCCTTATTCTCCCTTATTAATTCTATTAAATTCTATACTTCTCTCTTTATTCCTCTACCTCCCTTACCCCTTATTTATAATTTATTCCTTTTAAAATAACTAGTAATAAAGAATACCTCTGTAAAGAGCTGGGCCTGGGCTTATTCAGCCTAAAGAGTACACAAAATACTATTTATTTAGAACTAAGGAGGGAAAAGGGAAGTTTCCTATAATAAATAAAAAGTTTATATATAAGGGGCCTAGTAGGGGCCCACTAGAGGAGTACTAAGTGGGGGCTAAGTAAATAAGTATAGGTAAAGCCCAGGCTAATATTATCTAAGTATAGCCTATAATATTACCCCCCTCCCCCCCCTTCTAGCCTAGGGGGGGTAATAATTAGGTTATTATTATTCTATATAATATCCCTATACTTCTCCTTAAACTACTCTAGGACTATTATTTCTACTATTATAGCTACTAACTCCTATATTAAGTTTATATACTTAACTTACTTTATAAGAGCTTCCCTCTATTACTCTCTACTTACTTAATAGGACCTTATTATTAGAATATCCTTAATCTCCTATTTAGCCTTATTATTATTATTTATAATAAGAGGTAATTATATATTTACTATAATTTACCTAAGTAGGGGGTTATTAATAGCTCTTTAGAGGAAATTTATATAGAATTTTAAATATATAGAGCCTAGTATATTAAGTTCTACTATAAGAGATATTATAAACTATACTTAAATAATATTAGCCCAGGCTTTACCCGTACTTACTTACCTAGTCCCCACCCAGTACTCCTCTAGTAAGCCCCTACTAAGCCCCTTATATATAGACTTTTCATTCATTATAGGAAACTTCCCTTTTCCCTCCTTAATTCTAAATAAATAATATTTTATATACTCTTTAGGCTAAATAAGCCTAAACCTAGCCTTTTATATATTTAAAACTTAGTCCTTATTTACTATATAAATAATAATAGAATTAAGTATAACTCCCTACTAATAAATTACCTAATTAATAAGCTAGGCTCTTAGAATAAATAAGAGCTATTAAATAATATAATAGATAATATAATAAAGGGAACTAATACCCCCTATAAGATCCCTATAGGAGGCCCTCTTATAAATAAATTACTTTAGTAGTAATTAGAATACTTTATTAGTCCTCTCTACTAGAGAATTATAGAGTTAATAAATAAGTTAATAAGAAGGGATACTACTACCTTAATAAGCTACTTAGTACCTCCCTAGGTACCTATATCTACTACTCTCCCTATAATAAAGAATACCCTAGCCCTAATACTAACTATAATTCCTATTATATAAGTAGCTAAATACTCTACTTCCCCTCTAATAATTACTTACTACTAAAAGCCCTTACCCCTCCTATTAAAGTTCTTAAGTAAGTAAAGAGAGTATTAAACTTAAACTTAATAAATAAAAACTAAACTTAAAATTAATAAGTACTTCTATAATAATAACTTTAAATATTAATACTTAATTAATACTTATTTAAATATTAATTCCTAGTAAATAATTAAAACCTTTTATATAATAGGGAGTCTAAGTAATATTTATAATTTAAATATATTTATAGTATACTTAAATTAAATATACTTAAATTTAAATAACTAGCCCTAAGTAGTAGCCTAATTATAGGGGCTTTAGTAAAAGGATAATAAGAGGCTTACTACTTTTCTTCTCTACTTTAAAAAGACCTTAGTAAAAACTAATAAATATAATTAGTTAAATATAATTTAAATCTCCCTCCTAGAAGTTACCTTAGTACCTTATTTAAAAGAGTTTTTAATTATTATAGAGCTCCCTATAAAATATAGTAAATAACTTATAAAAGTCCAGGATATTATATAGAAATTTAAATATATAAAGGGACTAATTAATTATTACTTAGTACTCTACTATAGAACTACTAACTATAATACTAATAGGAATATTATAATAATTAACTCTATAGTTAAGTAGTATAATTACTAGGGCTCTATAGGGTCCCTCTCCTCTATTAATAATAACTTAAAGTATTAAAGAGACTCTTATAAATACTATAATTATAGTAAAGTAGGCTATATTTAGTAGAATTATTTAAACTAAAAGAAGAATACCTTTATAAGAGTCTTAAAGATTAAATTACTTATAAGTAATATAAATAAGAACCTAGAGAGTAATAATAATCCCTTAAGTAATAAGAAGTTAGGAAAAAAGTAACTCTAATATAAAGTTAGGTACTAAAACTAACCTAGGTAGAAATCTAAGAATAGAGAAAATAATAAAAGTAAGAATAAAAGAGTAACTAGTAATTAACTACTATTTAAATAAGAATTAATAAAAGCTATACTATTTATATACTAATTAATATTAATTATAATATATATATTATTATTAATACTTTCCTTATAAAGAGACTCTACTTACTACTTATTAATAAAAAGAAGAGAAAAATAAGGGGGTATACTACTAAACTATTACTTAATAATACCTAGGGAATTACTATTCTAACCCTAGAAGTTAATAAGTATATATAAAAAGTCTATACCTATATAATTAAAGGCCTTTATTCCCTCTTATACCTTAATAAGCCTTAAATAGAGAATAACTAGGTAATCTATAATACTAGGGCCTAATAAATAACCTATAAAAAGGTAAATATAATAGCCTATTTAAAGTACTAGGAGGAACTTATAAGTCTTTAAGAGATTTAATTAGCCCACTTACTAGGGGTAAACTCCTTTACCTTCTTATATTAGTATATAATTAAGGCTAATAAGGAGATATTCACTACTTACTAGGTAATATTTATAAGTTTAAAGAATATTAAAAAGGCCCTAGTATTAAAAAAGCCTATTAACCCTAGGAATTATATACTAGTATATATTCTTAAAGAGTTCCCTAATTTATTCTAATTTAATATAGTCTACTAGTTACCCCCTATTTACCCTAATATAAATTATAAAATCCCCTTAATCCTAAATAAGAAGAGCTATATACTAGAGCTCCCCTAGGGGCTACTATATAATATATTAAGAGAGGAACTTCTTATACTAAAAAAAACTTTAAAGAACTTACTAAATAAGAACTTTATTAAAGCTAGTAACTCCACTATAGGGGCCCTAGTACTCTTTATTAAGAAGCTAGGAGGAGGAATTTATTTCTATATAAATTATTAGGCCCTAAATACTATTACTAAAAAAGATTAATATCCACTACTCTTAATCTTAGAGACTCTCTAGAGAGTAACTACTATAAAATAGTATACTAAGTTTAATATAATTATAGTTTTTTATAAAATTAGGATTAATAAAGTTAATTAGGAAAAGATAACCTTTTAAATAAAGTATAAGCTATTTAAATAGGTAATTTACCCCTTTAATCTTACTAGGGTACCTACTACCTTCTAATAATATATTAATACTTATTTTTACTAATTCTTAAATAACTTTATTATAATTTATATAAATAATATCCTAATTTACTTTAGTAGGTCTTAAAGTAATTATAAAAATAAAGTTTACTAAATACTTAATTACTTTTTAGTTACTAGGTTATAATTAAACCCTAAGAAGTATAAATTCTCTATTACTAAAGTTAAATATATAGGCTTTATAATAATTATAGGAAAAAGTATTTCCTATAATCCTAAGAAATTAATTATAATTACTAATTAATTCCCCCTAGTAATTCTTAAAGGGGTCTAAAATTTCCTTAAGTTTACTAATTATTATAAGGTCTTTATACCTTAATATAATATAATTATAAAGTTATTAATAAAATTAATAAAGAAGAATACTCCCTTTAAGTAGGTATTAGAGTAGTAGTAGGTATTCTAGGAACTAAAGTAGCTCTTTATAATAGAATTAGTATTCTATTAGTTTAATCTAAATACCCTAATAATAATAAAAATAGACTACTTTAGCTTTATACTAAGAAATATACTAACTTAGGAAAATAAATAAAGTACTAAGTACTTAATAGTCTTTTACTTATAATATTTCTCCCCTATTAAATATAATTACTCTATTTATAATAAAGAATTTTTAGTAATATTATTTTACTTAAAAGTATAAAAAGTAGAATTAAGAAGTACTAGGAAATTTAAAGTACTTATAAATTATAAGGGTCTTAAATATTTTATAAAAAAATAATACCTCACAAAAAAATAGAGCTAGTAAACTAAGGAGTTAGTTAAGTATAACTTCTACCTTAAGTACTAACTTAGTACCTAAATAGTAGTCCCTAATACTCTCTTATACTAGGAGTAAAATACCCCTAAGGACTAGAATAGTAACTAATAATAGGGATAAATAATTTAAGTTATCCCTAATAATACCTAACTTAATAGGCCCTAAGTGGGCTATATAAGAGTTAATAATACCTAGATTTTTAATAATAAACCTAATCTCTAGAAACTCTAGAATTATATTATAAGGAGGAATCCCTAGTACTAGTAAGTCTATATAACTATTTACTAGGGGAACTATAGTCTCCTACTAGACCTCTACCTTAAAATATAGATTATAGAGTATAAAATAAATACTCTAAGTAAATTAATATTTTAGGGGAGACTATAAATTCCTAGTAATAATAATATAAACTACCCCCTAAATAAACTTAGGATAAAACTAATATAGGAATCCTATAACTCTAGTACTATAGGTCACCTAGGGAGAAATAGTACCCTAGAAATTATAAATAGGAGATTCTATTAGCTAGGGTAGTCCTAGATAATATAATAATTCATAAGAAATTATAATATATATAAAGGGGTTTATATTTAAAAGTAGACTAAAAGGGGTTTCCTAAAGCCCCTCCTAATACTTAATTAATTATATTCTAACCTCTCTATAAACTTTATTACTAACTTTCCTCTAGTAAAGGGGAGAAAGAGCTACTACCTATAAATTATTATAAATTACCTAAATAAATCCCTAACCCTAGAGAAAATAAATATAATAAAAGCTAAAACTTATACTTAATAATTCCTTACCTATTATTACTACTTCCATAGAATATTATAATTTATTATTAATAATAGGGGGTTAAATTAAGTAAATTACTTTTAAAAGGAGTTCTATAGGCTAATAAATATAACTCACCTACTAAGTACTAAGTACTACTCATAAATAAATAGTAATATAGAATAATATAACTAGGAAATCTAGGTTATATTAAAAGCCTTTATTTACTAATTCTAGAATAATTAGGGGGACCTATTACCTATTATTTAACTAGTACTCTATAACTAATAGTATAACTTTATTAGAATAATACCTTTCTTTATAAAGTATAAATATTATATTAACTTAATCCTAATAATAGAGGAGGTTATTAGGGTACTCTCTAATAGGGAGATAATAGCCTAGTAGTTAATTAACTAAATTAAGTTAATTATAGAATTTATTTATATAAAAATAGTATTTATATAATAAAGAGCTAAGGACTAAGTTAATAAGAAGTAGTTACTAGTAGAGAAGTACTAAATAAATAATAAAATATAATTAAATATAGTTAATTATAAGTCCCCATAACTAAATAAAAAGCTCTCCTAATTATACTATAAATATAAGGTAATATAAGTAATATCCCCCCTTATAATAAAACTTAATATACTAGGCTCTATATACCTAAAGTTCTATATAGACCTCCTCTAGAGAGCTACTAATAACCCCCTACCTAGGTAGATTATAATAAATACATAGTCACCTCCCATTATAAATAATAATAATAAGACTAAATAGGAGATTAAGAATATTCTAGTAGTAAGGTCCTACTAGGTAAGTAGAGAATAGTAGAGGGAGGCCCTTATAAAGTAAATTAAGTACATAGACCTAATATAGGAGCTAGTAACTATAATAATAGAGACAATAGCCCTAGAGTAGTTTAAGGAGAGGTATAGAGACATCATATTAAATAATAATAACCTAGTAGTCACCCCCCCTAAGATAAAAGGGGGGGGAGGGGGGTAATATTATAAGTTATACTTAAATAATATTAGCCTAGGCTTTACCTATACTTACTCACTTAGTCCCTACCTAGTACTCCTCTAGTAGGCCCCCACTAGGCCCCTTATATATAGACTTTTTATCCATTATAGGAAACTTCCCTTTTCCCTTCTTAGTTCTAAATAAATAGTATTTTATATACTCTTTAGACTAAATAAGCCTAGGCCTAGCCCTTTATAAGAGAGAATATTACCCATACTACTTTATACTTATAATATAATTAAGAGAACTTTTTACTTAACTATAAGAACTTATAATTAACTATATTTAACTATACTTTATTACTTACCTAATACCTCTCTACTAATAATTACTTCTTATTAACTTAATTCTTAATTCTCTATTATATAAATATTATCTCTATATAAATAAACTTTATAACTAATTTAATTTAATTAACTAACTACTAAACTATTACCTCCCTATTAAAGAATACTCTAGTAATCTCCTCTACTACTAAAATTAAATTAATATAATATTTATACTCTATAAAGAAAAGTATTATCCTAATAAAGCTATACTACTAATTATAAAGTATTAATTAAATAATAAGTAATAGGTCCCCTTAATTATTCTAGAATTAATAAATAAAGACCCTTAATATAACTTAGATCTCCTAATTATACTACTCTATACTATTATCTATTTAGGGGTAGTACCTAGTACTTAATAAGTAGATTATACTTATTAATTTATAAAACTCCTTTTAAAAGTAACTTACTTAATTTAATCCCCTATTACTAATAATAAATTATAATATCCTATAAAAATAGTAATAATAGGTAAAAAACTACTAAGTATAAGTTTTAGTCTCTATTATATTTATCTCCTCTAGAGTTAGAAACTTACTTAAGTAGTCCATAATAACCTATAAATAATAACTCTTCCTCCCCTTTATTAGAGAAAAGTTAATAATAAAGTCCATAAAGAAATTAGAATATAATTAATTAAATACTAAGAGGGGCTTTAGGAAACCCCTTTTAGTCTACCTCTAAATATAAACCCCTCTATATATATTATAATTCCTTATAAATTATTATATAATTTAGGACTACCTTAACTAGTAGAACCTCTTACTTATAATCTCTAGAGTACTATTCCTCCCTAAGTAACCTATAATACTAGAGTTATAGAATTCCTATACTAACTTTATCCTAAGCTTATTCAGGGAGTAATTTATATTATTATTATTAAGAACCTATAGTCTCCCCTAAAATACTAGCCTACTTAGAGTATTTATTTTATATTCTATAATCTATACCTTAAAATAGAAATTTAATAGGAGACTATAATTCCCCTAGTAAATAATTATATAAACCTATTAATACTAAGTATTCTCCCTTATAATATAATTCTAAAGTTCCTAGAAGTTAAGCCTATTATTAAAGATTTAAGTATTATTAACTCCCACATAGCCCACCTAGGGCCTACTAAATTAGGTACTATTAGGGATAACCTAAATTACTTACTCCTATTATTAATTATTATCCTAGCCCTTAGGGGTATTCTACTCTTAATATAAGAGAGTATTAGGGACTATTACTTAAGTATTAAATTAGTACTTAAAATAGAAATTATACTTAGTTAACTCCTTAACCTATTAACTCTATCTTTTTATAAAATATTACTTTTTTATAAAGTATTTAAGACCCTTATAATTCATAAGTACTTTAAATCTCCTAGTACTCCCTAACTCTACTCTCTATACTCTTAAATAGAATAATATTACTAAAAATTCTTAATTATAAATAGGGTAATTATACTTAATAGGGGAGAGGTATTATAAGTAGAAGGCTACTAAGTACTTAGTACTTTACTTATTTTCCTAGGTTAATATACCTCTTAATATAAAACTAGAGTAGTTTATTTCTACTATTATTAGGGTATTTAAGTTAAATTAGTAAAGTACTAGTTCTATTATAAAGAGCTACTTTAATTCCTAGAATACTTATTATTACTCTAATACTTACTTAAAGGGAATATTCTTTTTTATTAATCTTATTAATAATTCTATAATTATATTATACTAAAATATAAAAATTTTATAATAATTAGTAAATTTAAGAAAACTTTAAATCCCCTTAAGAATTACTAGGGGGAACTAATTAGTAATTATAGTTAATTTTTTAGGATTATAAGAAATACCCTCTCCTATAATTACTATAAAGCCTATATACTTAACTTTAGTAATAGAGAATTTATACTTCTTAGGGTCTAATTATAACTTAGTAACTAAGAAATAACTAAGTACTTAGTAGACTTTATTCTTATAATTATTCTAGGACTTATTAGAGTAAATTAGAATATTATTTATATAAATTATAATAAAGTTATTTAGGAATTAATAGAGGTAAGTATTAATATATTATTAGAAAGTAATAAGTACCTTAATAAGACTAAAAAAGTAAACTACTTATTTAAATAATTTATATTTTATTTAAAAGGTTATTTTTTCCTAGTTAACTTTATTAATTCTAATTTTATAGAAAGCTATAATTATATTAAGCTTAGTATACTATTTTATAATAGTTACTCTCTAGAGGGTCTCTAAAATTAAGGGTAGTAAATATTAGTCTTTTTTAGTAATAGTATTTAAAACTTAATAATTCACATAGAAATAAATCCCTCCTCCTAGCTTCCTAATAAAGAGTACTAGGGCCCCTATAGTAGAGTTATTAACTTTAATAAAGCCCTTATTTAATAGGTCCTCTAAAGTCTTCTTTAGTATAAGAAGCTTCTCTCTTAATATATTATATAGTAGCCCCTAGGGGAGCTCTAGTATATAGCCCTTTTTATTTAGGACTAAGGGGATTTTATAATTTATATTAAAGTAAATAGGGGGTAATTAATAGGTTATATTAGATTAAAATAAGTTAGGGAACTCCTTAAAAATATATATTAATATATAATCCCTAGAATTAATAAGCTTTTTTAATACTAGGGCCTTCTTAATATTCTTTAGACTTATAAATATTACCTAATAAATAATAAATACCTCTTTATTAGCCTTAATTATATACTAATATAGGAAAGTAAAGGAATTTACCCCTAATAAGTAAATTAATTAAATCTCTTAAAGACTTATAAATTCCTCCTAATACTCTAAATAGACTATTATACCTACCTTTCTATAAATTATTTATTAGGCCTTAATATTATAGATTACCTAGTTATTCTCTATTTAAGGCTTACTAAAATATAAGAGGGAATAGAGGCCTTTAACTATATAAATATAGACCTTTTATATATACCTATTAACCTCTAGAATTAAAATAGTAATCCCCTAGGTATTACTAGGTAATAACTTAGTAATATACTCTCTTATTTTCCTCTTTCTTTTATTAATAAGTAATAAGTAAAGTCTCTTTATAAGGGAGATATTAATAATAATATATATATTATAATTAGTATTAATTAATATATAAATAATATAGTCTTTATTAATTCTTATTTAAATAATAATTAATTATTAATTACTCTTTTATTCTTACTTTTATTACTCCCTCTATTCTTAGACTTCTACCTAAATTACCCCTAGTACCTAATTTTATATTAGAATTACTCTTTTTTTAATTCCTTATTATTTAAGGGGTTATTATTACTTCCTAGGTCCTTATTTATATTACTTATTAAGTATTTTAACCTTTAAGACTTTTATAGAGGTATTCTTTTTTTAATGTAAATAATTCTACTAAATATAGCCTACTTTACTATAATTATAGTACTTATAGAGGTCTCTCTAATACTTTAGATTATTATTAATAGAGAAGAGGGACCCTATAGAGCCCTAATAATTATACTACTTAATTATAGAGTTAGTTATTATAATATCCCTATTAATATTATAATTAGTAGTCCTATAATAGAGTACTAAATAATAATTAATTAGTCCCTTTATATATTTAAATTTCTATATAATATTCTAGACCTTTATAAGTTATTTATTATATTTTATAGGGAGCTTTATAGTAATTAAGAGCTCCTTTAAATAAAATACTAGAGTAGCCTTTAGGAGAGAGATTTAAATTATATTTAGCTAGTTATATTTACTAATTTCTACTAAAGTCTTCTTAAAGTGGGGAAGAAAAGTAATAAGCCTCTTATTATTCTTCTACTAAAGCCCCTATAATTAGGCTACTACTTAGAACTAATTATTTAAATCTAGGTATATTTAATTTAAGTATATTATAAATATATTTAAATTATAAGTATTACCTAGACCCCCTACTATATAAAAGGTTTTAATTACTTATTAGGGACTAATATTTAAATAAGTATTAATTAAGTACTAATATTTAAAGTTATTATTATAAAAGTACTTATTAATCTTAAACTTAATTTTTATTTACTAAGCTTAAATTTAGTACTCTCTTTATTTACTTAAGAATTTTAGTGGGAGGAGTAAGGGCTTTTAATAATAAGTAATTACTAGGGGGGAAGTAGGGTATTTAGTTACTTATATAATAAGAGTTATAATTAGTATTAGGGCTAAAGTATTCTTTATTATAAAGAGAGTAATAAATATAAGTACCTAGGGAAATACTAAATAACTTACTAAGGTAATAATATCCCTTCTTATTAATTTATCTATTAACTCTATAATTCTCTAATAAAGAGGACTAATAAAATATTTTAATTACTACTAGAGTAATTTATCTATAGGAGAGCCTCCTATAGGGACTTTATAGGGGGTATTAATTCCCTCTATTATATTATTTATTATATTATTTAATAGCTCTTATTTATTCTAGGAGTCTAGCTTACTAATTAAGTAATTTACTAATAGGGAGCTATACTTAACCCTATTATTATTTATATAGTAAATAAGGACTAAGTTTTAAATATATAAAGAGCTAGGCCTAGGCTTATTTAGCCTAAAAAGTATATAAAATATTATTTATTTAAAATTAAGGAGGGAAAAGGGAAGTTTCCTATAATAAATAAAAAGTCTATATATAAGGGGCCTAGTAGGGGCCCACTAGAGAAGCACTGTGTTAAATTGGCAAAAGAGGTGGGGCCCCTTCTAGGTACTATTTTGGGTGTAATATACCCTTAAATCTAACACACCCCCCCCCAGGTTAGCAACCTTAGGTAGGTAAGCTGTACTCTAAGCTCAGTGGACTTATGCCCATGGGATGGAACAGAGACTATGCTCTACGCTGCTACGCCTTTTTACTTTATGTATGCACTTTTGGTGTGCCTGCTACGGGTTTCGAACCCAGGCCCTCTAGCACTATAGCGCGTAAAAGACTGTTAATTGTCAAATTGGCAAAAGAGGTGGGGCCCCTTCTAGGTGCCATTTTGGGTGTAATACACCCTTAAATCTGACATACTAGGTAGGGACTAGGTAAATAAGCATAGGTAAAGCCCAGGCTAATATTATTTAGGTATAGCCTATAATAACCTCTAAATAATAATTAACTTATTTAAATAATAATAAATTACTAATTTAATTCCTTCCTCTCTAAATTATTATAGAGTAAATTATATAAAATAGTATAAATTAATTAATTTACTTTATTATAGAGTAGTTTATTCTATTATACCTACTAAGATTTAGTTTATTT
This sequence comes from Colletotrichum agaves, assembly GCA_036785465.1. Taxonomy (NCBI): domain Eukaryota; kingdom Fungi; phylum Ascomycota; class Sordariomycetes; order Glomerellales; family Glomerellaceae; genus Colletotrichum; species Colletotrichum agaves. Next base: position 87,215 of record JAXISO010000173.1, read on the forward strand.
AGCCTTAAAAATAAGTAACTCCCTTCTCTTTTATAGAGAAATTTTATAAGAGAATATACTAAATATATATTAAAACTACTTATTATTAGTAATAACTTATTTTTTTATATTATTTATATAGTATATTAAATATACTATAAATAATAGTAATAAAGTAGTAATTCTATAGTAGTATACTCTCTCCTAGTTCTCTAAGATACTTAAGAGAGATAATAATTATATTTAGCTTATTTAATTTCTTTTTTATTAATTTAACTTATTTAGTCTCTTTTTTATTAATTTAACTAGTTATATTAAATTACCTAATTTACTACTATTTTATATTATTTAGTATTAAATTCCTCTCCCTCTTATACCTCTAAAAACCCCCTCTTTCCTATAATAACCTCTACTCTAAATCTCTCCCTCTTATAACCTCTACTCTAAATCTCTCCCTCTTATTATCTCTAGCCTAAATCTCTCCCTTCTATAACCTTATTACTAATTAATAAACCTATTAATTAGTTTATTATTATAATAAAGGTTAGTACCTTTAGGGAAATAACCTTCTATTAATAAGTAAAGATTTAATAGAATTATTAATTAACTATATTAGTAGCACCTAACTTTTCTAAGCTAAAATAGTATATATTAAGTCTTTTAGACTACTTAAACTACTCTACTAGTTTTTCTATTACTATTCCTTTCTTATTAGTATTTAACTAGAGTATATAATAGGTATTAACTCTTAAACTAAATAGTTATTTATTAATTTACCTTCTTATTTATTATTTATTATTATTTTTCCTTAACCTAATTAATAACTATAATATTTCCCTTTTTAGGAAGGACTCTTTGACCCCTTTTAGGGACTAGTTAACTAAGTTAAATTCCCTCTTTAGGAAGCCCTCCCAGGGAAAAAGATAAGTATTATAAAAACCTCCTACTCATTTTCTAATACCTCCCTCCTTATAAAATTCCCTATTTAGGAAGCTCCTCTTTAGGGTTAAAGACTAAGTTCCCTCTTTAGGAAAACTAAGTTCCCCTTTTTAAGAAGAGAAGTAATAATTAGAATAGGTAAATATTTTTAAGTTAAGTATTTATAATTTATTTATTAAATGGATTAACTCTTAATAGTTATAGCCTAGAGAAGGTACCTATATTTATAATATTAATATTAATTTACTTATAGTTTATTTCTTTTTATTATTATTTTAAGTATTATTATTAATTATTATATTAATTACCTCTATTACCCCTATTAACCTAATATATTAAAAGTCCTTAATTCCTATTTCTAATAAGTTTAAAGGCGTCATTAACTACTTAATATATAATTAGCCTTATACCTTTAATAATAAGAAAATAAACCCCACTAAAATTATAAGTTTTACT